>CBVK0100352816.1:0-20506 GCA_900067695.1 Picea abies
GGGGGCGCTCCCCCGTAGCCTTGATCTGGAGTTCTTCTCAACTCTCTGTAAGGAGGAGGCCATCTCTAAGTTCCAGTGCTGCCTTAGATAGGAACCACACACCTCTCTCAAGGGCTCTCTCAGGTTTGTGTCTTGGAGAATGTCTCACGCAGCTGTAATCATCAACAAAGGGGACCCATAAGATAAATCAAAATGCAAGGTACTAGTTGGTGGATGGGAGGTCTCATCATGAGCCAACCTATTAGGTCCATGGGCATGTAGCGGTGTGACACCACCATCTTTTTGGTTACCGAACCAGGGTAGTGGCTCTTGATGGCATAACCAAGAGAAAGGGGGTCTCATCACCAACCAACCTATTCATTTCCATGCAATGCTTGTGGGTAACGTTATGACCTCTGGTCACCAAGT
Source organism: Picea abies (assembly GCA_900067695.1). Classification (NCBI taxonomy): domain Eukaryota; kingdom Viridiplantae; phylum Streptophyta; class Pinopsida; order Pinales; family Pinaceae; genus Picea; species Picea abies. Next base: position 409 of record CBVK0100352816.1, read on the forward strand.
CAAGACAGTGTCCCCCAACTTTTGCCTTGAAAAGAAAATGACCAAAAGCAATAAGACTAAGAATAAAAGGCATTGAATGGGCTAGGAAACAATGGCATCCATGATAAGATGCAGCTCGCCCTCTACAGAGGCACCCATAGGCAAGACCTACATTTCCCTTTTATCACTGCACCCTCTGCTCAAACACTTCCCCTACACTATTTCACACACCCACATGACCTAGATTGGCTCTCACCTAGGAAACACCCCAAACCTGAGGAGGAGTAGCCCAATAGGACATCCTGAGATCCTCTCCAAACCTGACTTGTTAAACTGCATAACGTCTTTGAGCATTTGTCTGGTAAAGGGGTTTGATGCACATGTTTGGGATTGGATGTGATTGACATTGCTATGATCCTTGTGACTTATGAGCCCATGGAGTGCGTACTTGTTGCTGCTGCAGGATTTTGTCCGATGGATAGGTACATATGGGGAGATGATTAGCTCGGACCTCCATATAGGCTGAAATCCCACAAATGGATGCTGTGACCCCAACCGGGGGCAGAAAGATGCTAGAAACTTGCACCAGGAAGAAAGAAGGACTTCTCACTAGAGACACTTTGGCAGACCTAGACCCTGGGGGATCCTATTCTTCCACCTGGACGCTGGCCTTGGGAGGACCATGATGTCACCTTTGTGACCCTAGATGTCACCCAGTGTAAGGTTTGGCATTATGGAGGTAGTTGTGTGCTAATTGGCACGTGTGGCATCATCCAGGGCCTTGGGAGGCCTAACGTTTTGCAAATGAGGCCCAACGTTCCATCCAGGAGGCTCAACGTCATCCTAGAAGGGCATGACGTCACCTTTAGAAGTGATTTTAGGTTTTAATTAATGACATTTATGTAAAAAATGGATTTTTGATGTAATTTGGCCATGGTTTTAATTATGTCATTAAAGGTCATAATTATTGTATAAATAGAGAGAGAAAACTCTCATTTTATGATGATTCACTCATCGCACAAGTGGTGGTCTGAAATTTGGCCCTCTTTAAGCGTTATTGGCTGAAACTAAGTGGTGCACAACTTTTGAGGAGGCAAATCTTGGTGTATTTTTGGCAAATTTTCATTGTAGAGGATCTTCAACTAGGGTTTGGCTTGATTATTCTTGGTGAAGTAAGTAGAAAATCTGCATTTCTTTATTGTGAATGAATGCTTATGGTGAATTTACTTGTTTCATGTCAAAGATCATGAAATTGCTTGCTTAAAACCCTAGGAGAAAGACATATGTTGTTATCTTTTTCTCTATAATCTTCCACTTGCTAAGATTTCTTAAAAAGCACCTATCTAGAAGTAGATACTAGAGCCCTACCATTATAGCACTTTAGTAACCCTACTTCATTGCCTATTGCATTTTTATTTCAATTTGTCTTAAGGAGAAGAGAAATCTCTAAGGCCTAATTTTTATTACTTTCTAGCAATTATCTCTAGAACTTGGATTTTTTGAGGCCTTGGGTTACCAACACCTCTCTCATTGTCTCCATCCCCTTTGACTAAATATTATCATTGCTATTTCTAAGAGTTGCTGCTGCCATCATTGACTCCATTACCCTAGAAGGCACTAGTCTACCTACTACAAGTGTTGATTGATCAAACAATTTTCAGAACATATTCTCTTGAACATCCACTAACTCCTAGTAACCTCAAATTAGCCTAAATTACTAACCAATTTGCTGCTGTTACAAAAGATTGCTACAGCCACCTAACAACAACAATTTAACCTTAAAAGTGACTTGTTATGCTAGCTAAACACTGCTAAAACTGCTTGTGACTATCTATTATCAATTTGCCTAGTTAAAGCTATTATTTCAAGTCTTTTATCAAGCATTTTGAAGCATAAATATTGTGGCTGTTGCAAATTTCTTATTGCTGTTATAAACTGTTATATTGCTGCAATTATATATCAGCTAGTACATTTCTTAAGAGTTCATTGTCTTATGAAGTGCTAATATCATTTTGGTACTTGGAAAGTGCCCCTTTTCTATTTTATTGTCTTGTTCTGGGCAGGTACACAACATTTCTCATTTGCTTCATCTCTATAAGACATAAAGAACCCTTTAAATCTGAGTGACTTGTGAGAGGGGGGAACTTTCTTGTATCATTTGCCTTACCTTTCTCAAACCCTTAGGTCACTGGGGATGTCTCCCCTGGAGTATTGCAACATACTCCTAAAGAGAAAGGGATTTCCTATTAAGGTGACAGTGGTAGGTCATTCCCAGTTACGCCAATTTTGTATCCACTTGCCTTGGGCTTTGAGCAAGTACAAATTGTGCGATAACATTTTGGCGCCATTGTCGTGGAACACTGAGTCAATATTCCTCAACGATACTTTTTTTGGTAAGCCTTTTCCCCAAAGCCTTTATCTTACGAAGCTTACCTAGCAACTCCTATGAGGGTGATCCCTTCATCCCTTTGATAATCCTTAAGAGGATATCTGGCGACTCCATTAACCTTTTCCAAGGTGCCATCTTACTCTCAACTTTGTGATATTTCCATAATATGGGATCATGGCGCCCTGGGAACAAGCGTATCCGACTATTGATTTCAAAAGTTTTCAAAGATACTCGCATTATTTTGATGCAAACTGGTCAAACAACTCTCCAAGATTCGAAGGCCTCCCAATTACTCACATTATAGAATTTTTGAAGTATATAAGTGAGATAGAATTGGAAGGGGAGGATGTTTTGGTAGAATTATTCATACTTTCTCTGCCATCTTTTTTGCAAGATTGGTTTAAGGGTTGTTGCGAAGATAGGGGTATATCATCTTTTGTAGACCTCATCAATAGGTTTATTGAGTTTATGAAACCACAATGCCAGACATATGAAGATACCCTTCAAAATATTGAAATAGCCCTAGAGGACGAAGGATTCACCACTGAGATTATGGAAGATCTCAGATATGTGTACCATACTCAATACTAAGAACCCTCTGATATAGAAGGAGAGATTTATGAAGAAAGTTGTCAACCCCTTGAAGAGGAGATATATTTTTCCCATGATTCGATAGAATGGAGTAAATATTTAGCTAAAGAAGTGAATTATGAGGATGAAGCACTAGTATCTGCTCCTCCATCCGATGAAGCTCTCCAAGATCCTATCTCTTCTGCACAAGATGAAGAGAATGAGGTGAGTCATTTTCCTTTCCAGGTTTTTGATAATACCTTGTTCTATGATTCAGAAGGTGAAGAAGTAAAGGAACCCTTGGAAGAGCCAGGTCCTTCGTTTTCTGATGAAGACAAAGAGATCAGTATTGGGGATGATGTATTGGACCCTCCTCCATTTGATGAAGTCATCTAAGCCATTGACGCTCCTGCACAGCAAGAAGTAAACACAGTAAGTTATTTCCCTTTCTAAGATTTTGATGATGCTTTATTTTATGATTTGGAAAGTGAAGAAGTGTTAGAGGAGCCCTTGGATGTTTTAAGCCCTTCATGTTATGACAAAGGTAATGACATTGCTAATATTGATGAGTTCATACATGTCGGGAAATGTAAATGGGATGTGATTGGGTATGATGGGGATCCCATTTACGACATTGAGGGTGATTTCCAAATGTTGCCTTTACAATTATCATACGAGGTTACTACTAATTTTGACATTTGGCAACAAGGAGATAATGTGGTTGCAGATGATTTCCAAGCACCCAAGGGTGACCTAGCTCTATGCTCTCATGATGATTTTTGGTCATACCTTGAGGATTTTGATGAGTATTCCTCTGAGCACTTGAATTTATTCCATAAAGAAGATTATCAACCACCGTTGTGCTCAGATCTTGATAAAGATGAGGACGTTGCTCGCCTGAAGCAGGGTACTTGTGACAAGGTTTTCTAGCCTCCATTGATTACTTTGCCTCATTATATCACTAAGGATGCAGTCTGGAAACATGTCCCTTATCCCAGGTCTTCTCTAGGACAAAGCCTTCCTTTAGTATTTAAGGGTAGGTTGAGCACCTTAAGAAGAAGTTTATTATCACAATCATCCAGCCTTCCCTTAAGAAATTGTCAATCACCCTCTAAGATCTTACTAGTCCCTTCCCAAGCCTCATGATGTGAAGACGTCCAAGGTAGCCAACTTTCAGACTCTTTGAGTCAGTCTTTTGAGGCTTTGACTTTTCACGATCCCTTTCTGAGATGGATTGAGCACTTTCTTAGAAGTGTGACTTGGCATAATTTTGTCCCTCCCTCCCACCTCCATGAGCTAGACTTTACCATTTCCGATGATGTAATACATGTTCTAATTCATGCTATTTTTGTGCTTGACTTGTCATTGTTTTGGTTTATGATGAAGCACAGAGGCAGGTATTATGAGATATTGCTAGGATGGCTTCATTGGTTATTTGACTACACCTAGCATCCGACCAATAGGTAAGTACAGGTGAGTTAAATTAGTTAGGCATTTGCATCCATTGTATATACTGTCTGCATATCATGCTAGTATATTTGTACTTTCATTTCATTTTTTTCCATTTTGTATATATAAGCATGCTTGTGTTTCATTTATTATATCATATACGAGCGAGGGGTGATATCACCACCCTGAGGAATACTGATACCTTTTATATGGGTGGTTTATAACTATTTGTATAATTGAATTTCAGTTGAAATGAAGTATGATTTTTCATGCAAATACCTTCATCATATGTAATAGGCCTTAACTGGCCCATTCAAATTATTGACTGATGTTGTGTTTCATTCTAAGTTGGCAGTTGTCATGGTAAAACCTGAAAGATGAGTTTCATTTTGGGAATGCTGTTTTTGAAATCTTAGTTCTGGATTCCACGGTTGACATAAATTCATATGTAATAAGCCTAATTTGGCTCATTCAAATTATTGACTATTGTTATGTTTCACTCTAAGTTGGCAGTTGTCATGGTAAAACCGGAAAGTTGAGTTTGATTTTGGGAATGCTGTTTTTGGAATCTTAGTTCTGCATTTCATGGTTGACACAAGTTTGTGTTTTGTGGTGGCTTGTAATTAGGGTCTTCATGGGCTGCTGTGGTGGAAGAAAGAGAGGGGCTGTTTTGGCCTTCCGATTTATATCTTGAAGGAAGTGATCAGCATAGAGGCTGGTTTCAGAGCTCCTTGTTGACTAGCATTGCAACTACAGGTGGGAGTAATTTGACATTACTCTTCTTGTGATGATTTCAGTAACAGATTTAGGTGGCATTGATTAGGATATGAAATGGCAGATTGGTCTGTGGTTGAGATGGATTATGGGATATGATGATCAAGAGCTCTTCAATTGGTATCTTTAATTAAATGAGAATTATTAACATGTGATTTTGCCAATGCCATCAGATCAATTTCCCATGAAGTGTTTTAGTTAAATTTGAAAACAATGAAAGTAAAGTCCTTTGAAACGAGGATAGAAAGTATTTATTGCAAGTGAATAATCAGTACAAAAATTCTAGAATGTGTGTTTGACATTAAATCCTTTCTTTCTTCTGGGTGTTAGGAATTTTCAATTGTGGTGTTTGAGCTCTGGCTAGTTTAGCTTTGACCAATGCTAAATAAAAACCTTTCTGATTTCTTTGCTGTGATATCAATCCGAGTTAAAAGCCCTTAACTGTCAGAAACTTGAACTTTCCATGTATTATGTGCTTGCTAAAGGATTTGATTCTTGATCTTGACTACAGTCATCATTATTCTAGACCTTGATCATTTCCTATTTCCAAAATTTGTGTTGAACAAAATCTTGGTCTTCCCACCTAGGCACTCAAATTCCTATTTTGATCAAGATCTGTTGATAACATATACTGTAGGATCTGCTAAATGTATTTGCAACAAATTTACATGAATGGATTATTCAACCTCACGGTTGTCACTTTTTATTCTTGATGGAAGTGCTGAAAATATCGAACTGGCTATAGTACTCAATGGAGTAAGGCAATCTCCAGTCACACATGGAAGGTGGACCATCGTGCTGTTGAATTGTTTAAAACCTCCTTTTCGGGCTCTCAGCTATAATTTTCATTATATCCTATGCACCTTGTATTTGTTTTCCCAATTTGCAGATTATCCCTGTATCCTGTATAATATTGGGGCAACATCAGAACCTTTTAAACACGCTGCAGTGGAGTATGAGTATTGGTCATCTACAGATTTTGATTTTATTTACTGAAATTAATGGGGATAGAGACAGTTTTCATTCTTACACTTCATCAAGATCAAATGTTCTGCCTCTGGTGTATGTAGGACGGGCACCATACAAGAGTGTTTTAACACATGGATTTGTCTTGGATGAGAGGGGTCATAAAATGAGTAAATCCCTTGGAAATGTGATAGATCCCTGGACTGTTATTGAGGGTGGGAAAAATCAAAAGGTTTGTCATTGTCACTTGTTTGATCTCATGCTCTCTTTCAATTTTACATCCTTTCTTAATTGCATACCCACATTAGGGTTTCTATACAGGATGCACCTGGATATGGAGCAGATGTGTTACGGCTTTGGGTCTCAAGCGTTGATTATACAAGTGATGTGATGATTGGTCCGCAAATTCTCAAGCAAATGTCTGAGACATACAGAAAATTGCGTGGAACATTGAGATATCTTCTTTCAAATCTTCATGACTGGAAAGTAAGTGCCAATATGACCATATTTACTAGAAATTTATACTGAGTTTTTAGGTATCTCCTTCTGAAGTTTAGGGCATCAGCCATCAGAGGGATTTGTTGAAGCACATCTAGTTGGTTTTTCAGCACAAATGCCCAGTCATCAGTTTTCTTTGTGTCAGTACTATATTTCTTAAGGTCATAAAACATGATATTGCTTTGCAATAGCCAATAACTTATTAAAGCGTCTGTTAAGTGATATCTGTTTATGGAGTAAAGTAAAATAAAATATAATGGTCTTCTTAGATTAAATGTTTAGTAGCGGGTCAATTGTATGATTTTTTTCTTATTTATGTTCTTACCTGATTTGTTATGCGTTTACAGCCAGAGAGTGCTATTATGTATAAGGATCTCCCAATGATCGATAAACATGCTCTTTTTCAACTAGCTAATGTGATCAACAGTATTAGGGAGAGCTTTGAGTGCTATCAGTTCTATAAGATTTTCCAGGTACTATTTCTCAAAGGCTTCTAAATAGAGCAATTGTCTAGCAAATATTAATTGGAATTGAGTTCTTTAGCGAATAAAATAGGTTTTTCCAGCAAACACACAAACTTTTATCAAGGCTTTTTTAACTGCTTATCTTGCAACAACGAAGATATTTGTCAGGTTTCAGCCCTGTGGACATCAAAATATAAAGAAAATTTATATTGAACAAGCATAAATTACAGAAATAATGGCCCACATGAACATGCAGCTATTTATTCAAATGTGAGTTCTATTAACTATGGTTGGAGTTCAAACTATAACAAAATTTGTTGAGGCTATGGAAAGATAAAATAGTTGTAAGACAATTAGAACAACTGTTAAGGTGTTACTTCCCTAGTTTAATCAATGAGGGCTTGAATAACTAAAGGGGATGTCTTACAACCAAATCTAGCACCTCTAAATGATGTAAAGTCCCAAGCATCAAGGGGCTAGTCTTGTGCAACTCAGGAAGGCTACCCACTGTCACCATAGTAGCTCTTCCTCTCACTTTTGGTTGGCTCTTCTTCAACACTAGGGGGGCTTCCCTAAAAGGTAGGATTGCTAATGCTATAGAGTGGAGGCACAAGGTGATTTAGTGAAGAGTAAGCTTTAACAAAACAAATAGTTATAGCAATAGTGGAATAACGAGTGGTGTGAAGAAGGAAAAATGAAGGAAAACCCCAAGACCAAGTGCCTAATCACACCTTGGGAGAATGGAGTCAAGGGAGCATAGATCAGAGAGGGAAAGTTCATGAAAATGTAAGGTAATAGAGGCTGCTATGCATGCCACAAGTCAGCCTTAGCTTGCTGATTTTTATAGCAGAAAATTACCTTGGAAGGCTAGAGGTGCCATACTTAAGCATTGCCAAGTGTGGTTATGTCAATCTAGCAAAAATTGGTTTATTAAATGGTAGGCTAATATAGGAACAATAGAAATAAAAGGGATAACATCCCCACAATACTCTATCCAAATGAAGCATAGTTCATTACAAGTAAGTCATAACATGCTACAAGGGTTTCCTAATACAAAAATAAGCATGTGGAAAATAAGTGCACAAAGAAATCCTCACATAAAAATGATATTATGCCTTGGGATACGTGTACTAGCTCAAGAACTGTGAGACTACCTTGGGAAATGTGAAACTGAGTGAGCATTTGTAGAATCATCTTTGATAGTAAATGGCCAAAGTGTGATGAATACATAAAATAGGGATTCATGCTTAGGCATAAAATAAGTATGCAATACATAGGTGTGACGACCTTTACAGTTGGAGCAATACTTTAACATAATATACAAACAAGTGAGACCGACTAGTAGCTCCCCTAGATCATGTGTCCTAGTAGATACACCCCAAAATGGTTGCATTCCTACTCAGATCATAAATGATCGACATGATGAAGAGTTACTAACATCAACGGGCAATTGGCCGGAGCCATAAGAACAATGCCTATCTTGAAATGGGGACTAAAAGGACATGCCCTGACTGACCGTAAGGGGTCTAGAGATACTACATAGGCCACCCACCAATGCATAGAACATCTAAGCATGATCCTGTTGACCACCTATTTCAACTAGGGGGTCAACTCCATGTGCCATGATGATATGTACCAGATGGTGCTACTAGTTTGAAGACTTCTTGGTTCTACAAGGCAATTTTGGCCTTCAACACGTGTTTTTGTAATTGGAATTTCCGGTCCCCTGCATGGGATTATAATGTAATGGGTCTGCATGGATCATAGTTTAGGTCGGTTGCCTAGGAATTTATCATTACAAGAGTTCCTTTCATCGAGTGTTTTTTTTCCTCAGGTTATTAATATGGCCTAACCAACCTTATTAATTTCCCTTGAGTTTTCACTCCCACAATAATTCTCCAAAGTGGTGAAAGGCGATCTAATGGTCGAGTCCCTATGGTAGCTAGTGTCTAAGAATTTTGTAAATGACCATGCTAGACATCTTCTAGAGTCTTGTGGAATTTCGTCGAGTCTAAGTAGTTTTTTTTTAATTTTTTAAAATTACCCATTTAATGGTAATTTTAATTAATTTTTGATAAAAATTGTAAAAACTGGATCCTTGGGGTTTTGATAGGGGTATTTGTTCTCAAAACAAATGGAATGAGATCCCCTACACCCTTGGAGAAAGTTTAGCTCAATTGGACAAGTTTTGCTAGGTGTTTGTCCATGAAGAGTCTCAGTTAGTCTAAGACAACAATTTAATTGGTGGAATTGACAAAGTCAAACTTGTCAAATTTTTGTAATATGAGCAAATTAATCAGAGAAAGAGTGGGAGAACTTTTCCTAACCTATTCCTAAGCTATCCCAACCCTTTCCCAACCTTCACCTCACCCCCTCACCTAGCCATTAAGCCAAGACGTCTCTTTCCCCTAGAGAAGTGTGCCCCCCTTCTAGAAGAATCTCAAGAAAACCAAAAAATAATGAAGTGAGACTTCGTCTCTCCATTGGTGCACCTCCCTAGACACTGCAACTCACATTTTGACTTTTCAAATCATTGCCAACTCATTCCAACTCATTTTCAAAACCCTAACTCCTTTCAAGCCCTATGAAGTGCGCCCCCCTTCTTGAGATGCTCAATATTGCTATGTGATTGACACTTGGAGAGCATCCAAGAGGGGTAAGTCTTGGCTCCCAAGTATAAATAAGAGCCTCCCCTCCCTCATTAGAAACATGATCTCTCTCAATGCATGGTTACTCTACCCATTTCTCTCCTCTCCTCTCCTCTTCCTTCTCTCCCACTCTTCTCTCTCATTCTTCTTGCTCTCTCTTTCTTTTTTCAAGCTTGGGAAGTATTTGTCCTAGCTTGCTTCTATTACAAAAAACTTTGGAGGATACATGGTGTGAAGAGTCTTCATGGTGCCATATTGCTTAATGAGGTGATTTTGTTCTTGTTGTTTCTTGTTTTCATTTGTTGTAGATCTAGAGTAGGGATCCCAAACAAAGTATTTTGTTTGGGTAGATCTTTTGGTAGTATTATCATAGATCTAGTGAGTATATCTTGTAGATCTAACAAAGTATTTTGTTTTATTACATGTATGTGCTCACACCTTTCTCTTTTCTGTAGCAATGTTTCAAGAAATTTGCAGGTCACCCAAAGGTTTGAAGTTAGATTTCAGATCTGAGAATCTTCTTCATTATCCACTTAAAACCTTTAGTATTTTTTGTTATGCTTTTCTTTTCATATTCTTCTATATATGAGTGGATTTGTGTTCTGAAATAGACCAAAAACGAATATATATACTGCTGGTTTTGTACTTAAAATTTCTGGTTTCCACTAACATAAATTTTCTGCAGATTTTTAGTCATTTTTGTAGCTTTTCCAACAAGTTTTACTTGCTGGTTTGTGACAGAAATGTGGAGGAACAACCCATTTGAGGGCATCTAAAGTCAAACAAACTCCTCCTAAGTTGGGGTAACAAGTACCCACTTCTCTCTATCTCTCATTCTCATTGAAATCAAGCCCAAGGGAGTCCCAAGGGCTTGCTTTTCTCAAGCAAATTTAATTTTCTGCATTTAATTTTTATTGTTTGCCTACACCTCGGAAAAAGTTTGGCAAAGCCAATCATCCTATATTGTAAGGCTAGGAACTTAGTTGTGGTTTATTGCTTGTATATTTTTTAGATCTTTGAAACTATTTTCATTTCCTTGTTTAAGCCGTGGAGGCATAGTAACTTTACTTTTGTTTTTCAAGCATAACTTTATTTTTAAGTACTTACTTTGCTTTCAAGTTTAAATCACTTAATCTCTTTCAATCTTAAGCAATTTATCTCACTTTACTTGCAAGCACTTAACTCAACTTAACTTAATATAATCTTTAAGACAACTTACCTTAATAATTATTGAGGCTTCAATCTATCTAGTTAATTAGATCAACTTTAACTGTTTCAACTTTGCCATAAAAAAAAGGGAACCTAAGGAAGAAGCAGGGGGTGCTAGATCAGGGATAGTCTCACGGCACTAGGTGTCCCCCTTGTGGAGTACTTTTGTTCCCGAATTGACCTGTGGAGCTAGGGTGTGGCCTTGTTTGCCTCACTTCTTGAGCATCCGGCAGTCTTTTTGGTATAAGTGGGGAGGGTTCTAGGGAAGTCACATAGTTTTGGGATTCACACTCTTAATTTAATCAACTTAAGCATCCTAAAACTTAATCCACCTTAACTTGGCATAATTTCTCAATCTTTTGATGGTTTAATGCTCTTTAACTTTGCAAGCATTTCATTTAAGTTATTTTACATGCAATTTTATTGAGCCCTTGTGGATGATTAACTAGTTCCCCTTGAAGTTGCACATCCTTTAGAGGCACTTCTTGTTTGGGCTTGTAATTGTGTGTTGATGCCATTGAAACCACCCCTTGAAGTTGCGCATCTTGTGGAGGCATTTCACTATTTGGGTGTGTTGGCTTGTTGTGTTGTGGCGATCTCCTTTTGAATGCTCTTTTCTTTCTCTGCACAAATAAGTCAAGTTAGTTAGTGCTTGCCTATTTCATCTTGTTAATAGTTGTTGTATCTTTAGCATTCTTTATATTCTTTTGTGTAGATAGTTGTTTCATTTACTTGTATAAAGTAATTCTTTTGTATCAAGTTGTAGAACCTTGTAAAGTTTCTTTTGTAATCTATTTGTATTCCTTTGTAAAGCTTAATCTCTTTAACTTAGTTGACCCCATTACCCAACCTTAGGCACTAGTCTTAGTTGACTTAGGGAAAGGTCTTCTTTTACATTAAAAGTTTGCATTTGCATTATTGACTCTCATATAAGCTAGATTCCCCCTAACCTTTAACAAATTAAAATTAACTCCTAGACATAATCTAATAACTCACATAGTAACTAGGGTCTACCCCCTTGGCTTCCCTAGGAGTATGTCTAGACGGAAGGAGTTCAAGTCGAGGTGACAGTGGGCTTGAACTTAGACATTGTGTCTCCGAGGACACACTAAGTGGATCGAGACTTAGTCCACGTTTGCAAGTGTGTATAAGGACATGAATATGTCCAATACAATACATGAGTGCAAATACAACCACTATTCGCTCATCATGATACAATGCGACACATAATTTGCTCATAGAATGGGTCACATCTAGTAAAAAAATGTAGGGTACACTGAAGCGAATTTGAAGTGTAACATGTAGTAAGGAAGAAGAATGGTGAGATGAGGCTTTGTGTCGACTTTCAACCTCAATGTATATTCCAAAAAGGATAATTATCCATTGCCAAACATGGAACAATTATTACTAAGGATTACAAGATTGGCAATTATGTCCATGTTAGATGGATTCTCAGGTTATAACCAAGTGTGGGTAAATAATGGAAATCAACATAGAACTACATTCACCACACCTTGGGGCTCTTTTGAATATCTAAGGATGCCTATCGGCTTACTCAATGTAGGTGCTACTTTTCAAAGATCCATGAACTATGCATTTAGGGACCTCATGGGAAAAAAAATAGAAATATATCAAGATGATCTCACCATAGCTAGACTCCAGGTTTGCATATTAGGTTTGATATTTTTATTGCTGCTTAAGTGAGTATTGCAATCCTTTATATTTTGTTTATGTTAGGAACACATGAATACATAGTAGCATGTACTATTAATATAAATGCTTATTGTACTTAATTGCAATATGAACTAACATCTCCTCTAGGAGATATTTCTTGTTCTTGCTCTTAGGAAGGACACCTTGGTAATGCTATAATGACTTACCATGAAATTGATATGTTCTTATACAAAATGCTATTATATTGGAAATACTTTTTCTCTTGTTGTTTCTGTTTCGGGCAGGTTATCCTACATATTCCAAGAAAGGTTACCACAGAAAAGCAAGACTTGAAAGGACTCAGAGGGAGTCATTGATCAGGAAGAAGCCAACTTGGTTTTGTGACACTTTGCAGGATGCAAAGGGGCATGCAACAAACAAAAGCGTGGTCCGAGGATTCTCTGATATAGAGGGAGTTGACTTCAAAATTTGAGATGAAGGATATTGCAGGACTTCATCAGAGACATGGTGCAGGAAGGAGCAGTGAGGCCCCATCACTTATCCACAAATGAGCAAATAGCTGACATTTGCACTAAGCCTCTGTCTAGGACAAGCTTGGCAGGAATGCAAATGTTTCCCTGGGGGAGTATTGATGATTGCAACATCGTGTTGATATTCCAAGATTGATCAGACGGGATTGATCATGTGGGAATAGGCCCAAATGTCATCTTCGACGAACTGAAGATTCGAGTTGCTGCTAGATCTCCTATGTGTGAATTGCATCAGGCCTTAAAACTCTCATGAGTAGGTGGGTAGTGTTGGCGTTGGAAGTCACTCCTAGATTGCAGCAGGAGCAGAGCCTGACGCCCATCAATTTTATGTGACGATTTGTTTTAAAGGGGTGATCGAATGGATAGAGACTCAAGAAGATATCGCTCTAACTCAGAAAACCGGGCTTGGTATGTAGAAAAACAAAGGAGGTCTTGATCTAACTTCAGTCAGTGAGTTGATTATAAAATGAGCAGATGGAAGGCTTAGTGAGATGAGTGAGCAAGACTGCTTTGGGCATTAGGCCTTTCAGCAGCTTGAGGAGGAAAAACTGAGAATACAAGATCCTCTTGGTTCAGAGTTTCGGGGAACTGAAAGGTGACTTGATTGGATCTTCCAATTCCAAAGCATTCAGCGTTGAGAAAATACAAGAACTTATTAGAAACGATACAACTATTACAGTGATCCAACATACATCATCCTATAACAGTCGCAACTCGATTGGATCCTTCAATTCTGAGCTGTTCTAACACAGTGTACACAGAGAGATGGAAAGAGGCTAACATTCATAAGGCAAGAAGTCTCAGGTGCCAATACATAACCAGAGCAACCAGTGCTTCATCAAAACTTTACAATCGGGAGCCTCGCTCAACCATCGATACCTTCAGAAATACAAAAACTGAGTACATATACTCAGAAAAATTCGTCCAACAGAGGCGTGCTCAGACCTCCAAGGCGTGGCGTCCCTTAACTTTGCATGGCCTTTGCAGGGGAGGTAGTTGAAACATTAAAGTTCAACCTGTCGTGTGCAGGTTCTTTGGTTGGACGAGAACATCAGATCGACATGGGCTTTTCAGATCAATCTGTACACCGGACGGTCTTGGGCAGACCACCTGCCAGAACCTCCATGCCTCACATTTAATGAGTGAGTCGAGGTTTCAACTACCTCCATCTACCTTCATTCATTTTTAGCGAGGACCAAGATCGAGGTCGAGCTGAACTGGTCCCTAGAGAACGCGGTGATCCCTTCTGCAGCTAAACCCGACACTTCGGCCCTTTGCGCAATTCTTTCTATCGCCCCCAAGTGACCACAGGCTGTGACCTTGTGCCTATCTCCAAAGGCGCTTTCGGCGCTTCGTGTCTCGTGGATGGGAGGAGGTTGCTCCTTGTGCTTCAAAGCTACGAAAGGCGAGGTGGCGACATAGCCTAATCACGCGCCATGTACCCCTCCTTGATCGGGCGACCTGGATCATTTTGGCGAGACTGTGGGCCCGGGTCTTGGATGCCTTCGGAACTTTGCGTCTCATGGTTGGGAGGAGGTTGATCCTCGTTCTTCAAAGTCGCGATGCGGGAAGAGGTGATAGAGCCTAATCGTGCACCACGCGTCCCTCTGGATGGACGGTCCTGATTATCTCGGCAATATGGTGGGCCCAACTCCTGAGCGCTTTCGGCGCTTCGCGTCTCGTGGATGAGAGGAGGCTGCTCCTTGTGCTTCAAAGCTACGAAAGGCGAGGTGGCGACATAGCCTAATCGCACGCCACGTACCCCTCCTTGATCGGGCGGCTTGGATCATTTCAGCGAGACTGTGGGCCCGGGTCCTGGATGCCTTCGACACTTCGCGTCTCGTGGCTGGGAGGAGGCTTATCCTCGTTCTTCAAAGTCGCGATGCGCGAAGAGGCGATAGAGCCTAATCGTGCACCACGTGTCCCTCTTGATGGACGGTCCTGATTATCTCTTCAGTGATATATAAGCGCTATCCATTGCGCTAATCTTGGCGCAACTCTGCTAACCGCGATTACCCGTCGATCGTCGATCTGCTCAATAGATGGATCCTCGTCATTGAATCTCGGATCGCTCATTTGTTAACACTTAAGTCCGAAATGGACTTCTTCTGTGTGCTGCACTTGGCGCTCATGCCTGCAAATGAATAAAATGCATTTGATGGGTTCTTTAAGCCCCATTTCTTCGTGTTTACGCCACGGGCTCGAATCTTGGAGAGAAAACACCCCCTTGCAAGAATTTGTGCTAACATTAGGCTATATGGGGGATAGAGTCGTCCTTGCGATGCTCTAAGAACTCATTTTGCAGCTTTAGTGCCTTGCTATTGGGCTATGGAGTCATTTACTAATCCGAAAAATAAAAATAAACAAAGAAGCAAAAGGACAATATTTACAAACAAAGGAGCCATCTAAGGCTCAAACAAAACACTTCTTCAGAAAATGCCCATTTACTGGGCTGTTGAAAACCTCTTCACCCTCCAAATCCTGCAACCTGTACGTGTTATTTGAGAAAACCTCAGAGATTTTGAAGGGCCTGATCCATAGGGCATCAAACTTGCTGTGTTTGCCCTTATCCTATCTGGGTGCATCCCACTTAAGCACCAAATCCTCAATTTCAAACTCCTTCTTCTTGACTTTCCTGTCAAAGGCCTGTTTGACCTTCTGCTGATGACTATGAGCTGCGTCCATCACCTGTTCCCTGATCTGTTGTACTTCCACCATCTGATGAATCCTTTTGACCATATGATCCGGCTCTTCTTCATAATCTTGAAAGAACTTCGCTACAGGTAAGGCGAGCTGAGTGGGAAAAATCGCCTCTGTTCTGTAAACCAGCTGAAAAGGCGAGGTGCCTAGGGACGTCTTCGTTGTCACTTGATCAGCCCGTAGAGCAAATTTGAGCTTTGAATCCCAAGCCCTCTTATTGTCTTCCAATAATCTTTTAATGAGCTTGATTAAGCTTTTATTGGAAGATTCTGCCAATCCATTTCCTTGAGGATAATAGGGGGTGGAGTGAATTAGCGAGATCTGAAACTGCTCACAGAACTTAATTAGAGGCTCAGATTTGAATGAAGCAGCATTATCAGTGACAATCCTGCTGGGACAGCCAAATCTGGCTATGATATCCTCCAGAAAGCTGATGATTACTTTGTGCGATGCACTTTTGGTGGGGGCAACTTCTATCCACTTGGTGAAATAGTCTGTCGCAGTCAGGATCCATTTGTGTTGGCCACTTGAGGGAGGATGAATTTCTCCGATGAAGTCCAATCCCCACTGCTGAAAGGGTGCCGAAACTACTATGGGCTTCAGTGGCAGTGGTCTAAGCTACTGCTTTCCTGAGAACTTCTGGCATTTGATGGAGGCTCTGATTTCTCTGCAAACGTCAGTGAATAAAGTGGGCTAGTAATACCCAACCCTGAGGATTTTGTGAGCTGTGGTCTTTCAGAAATGATGCCCCTCACAAAGGCCGCTATGGAAATCAAACATAACTTTTTGGGCTTCTTGTGGATTCAGGCACCTTAAAAATACCCCTAGAGGGTCCTTCCAGTACAAGACTCGGTCAATGAGGCAATATCTGACCGCCTTGAGCTTTAAAGCTCTCGCCTTACTCTTTCCCATTCCATCAGGAGGCTTCAACTCTTGCAGAAAATACAAGATATCTCTATACCAGGTGCATTCTGCTAGCGATAAGTCACCCTGAGAACCTTTGTTGGACGACTGAGCTTGCTGATTTTCTGAACAAGCATTGATGAAGTTGATTCCCAAGGCTTTACAATTGGATTCAGCCAGCAGCTTGGCTAACCCCTGCCCCTTTATCAACTTGGTGGGCTTAATCTCCAGATCAAACTCCAAGATCTTGGCAATCCATTTACCTCTTCTCCCATCTATGTCAGGCTGTCTAAGAATGTCCTTCACAGAGGCTGAAGGAATGTATGCAGTGACCCTTGAGTGCAAGACATAGACTCTGAAAGCTTTGAGAGCTTTCACCAAGGCATAGGCCTGCTTCTCCATGATCTCGTACTGGACTTCTGCATCTCTTAATGCTTTACTGAAAAAGGCAATGGGTTGCTCTCGCCCTTCCTCATTTTTCTGCAATAAGACCGCTGCTACTCTATCAAAAGAAGCGAAAGAAAAGACTAGGAAGTCTTTGGAATAGTCAGGACTGATTAGCACAGGTGCCTCAGTCAATGCCCTTTTTATTTGGATAAAAGATTCTCTGGGCTCAGTAGTCCATTTTACTTCCTTTCCTTTCCAGAGCATGGCTGTGATGTGTTTCACCATCTCAACGAAATTTGAGACGAACCTCCTCAGAAAGTTAATCTTCCCTAAAAAGGCCTGAACTTCCTTTCTAGACCGGGGAAGTGACAGAGTCTGAATTGCCTCTACCCTGCTGGGATCAATCCTCATTCCTTATGTTGATACTATATGACCCAACAATTTGTCCTCCTTCATAGCAAACAAAGATTTTTCGGGGTTTAAGGATAGGCCAAACCTCTGACACTTCAAAAACACTTTTCTTAGGTGACAGCAGTGCTCTTGGTCAGACCTGGAGAAGACTGTGATGTCATCCAGATAGATCACCACAAACTGATCTTTTTCCCCGATGAAAGCTATATCCATGGCCCGCTGAAATGTTGCTCCTGCATTCATCAATCTAAAGGGCATTTTGGCATACATGAATGTGCCCCAAGGAGTGGTGAAGGCCATCTTTTCCTTGTCCTCAGGCATGACTGATATCTGGTTATAACCAAAAAAACCATCGATCATAGATATCCTAGATGCACCAGTTACCCTCTGCAATATGCGTTCCATGTTGGGCAGGGGATAATTGTCTTTCTTTGAACTCTTGTTCAGGTTCCTGAAATCAACACAGAGCCTGATTTCTCCACTTTTCTTTCTTACTGGGACCAAATTGGCCACCCATTCAGAATATCTCAAGGGGACAATGATTTGGGCATCTAACAACTTCTTCACTTCTTTTTCCATGACAGTCAGCAACATAGGGTTTATCTGTCTTAGCTTTTGCCTAAAGGGTTTAGCTTCTTCATTCAGTGGGATCTTGTGTTCAATGACAGATGTGTCATATGTCTTGAGGTCTTCATAGGTCCATGCAAACACATCGGCAAATTATCTTAATAACTCGGTATATTCGGTCCTCTGTTCTCTGGTCAAACTACTCGACAACTTGACAAACTTAGGCTCCTCCTGTGTGCCAATGTTGCACTCAGCTGTGTCAGCACCTTCATATGAAACCCTACCCTTTACTGCCACATCATTCCCATCGAACAGTCTTTCTAAAGGGACTAGTCCCCTTGGAATGTGGTTGCTGGGCAACTGGACAATATGGTGATTAACAATTTTATTTAAGAATACCTCAGAGTGGGGGTCGCCTTCGGGATCAGGGTCCTGCTCAATGTGCAATGCGGAAAACTCGTCGATGCACTGAAGAAATTTTTCGATTTCAAGGTCGTCTTCGAATACCTTCCAATGCTTTACATTGTCCGGGATGGATGGCCTGTATCTTATCTCGACCCCACAATTGATCTTCGGCGGCAGAGGGATCCTGAACAGACTAGCTGAGACCGCTAAGGAATCGACCGAAGCATTATCCTCCCTTGGGACAAAAGAAATGTTGAAAGCTGAGAAGAAATTATCAATCAGGTCCCATACTTCGTTCCTGTAACTTCTGAGCCGAGGATGCTTGGCCTGATAGACATTCCCGACTTGTTGGATTATCAATTTAGCATCTCCGAACATTGCCATCTCCCTTATTCCCATTTCTTTTGCAACCCTTATACCTAGAACAAGAGCTTCATACTCTGCCACATTGTTGGTAGTTTCAAATTCCAGCTTGTATGACATGGATATGGTCTCTTGACGAGGTGACATGAAAACCACTCTAGCGCCAACGCCTATACTGGAAGAAGCTCCGTCAAAGAACATCTTCCAAACAAAGGTGGTTGGAGGAAGTATCTCCTGATTAAAAATGGGTTGCTTTCTGATCTGTAAAGGGGCATCATGAGTTTCAGTGATCTGCAATAAACTAGATCCCAAATCAGTGTCAAGTGCAAAGATGGGATGATTGGTGGGATTTGCCTCATCACTGACAATATAGGCTAGCTGTGCCTCTCTGTACAACCTCCTGTGTTCCCCTCCAAAGACTGGAATGGTGGTGTATGTGAGATCCATCTGTAATGTTCCTCCAAGTTTTTTAATCCAAGACCTAGACAACAGCATGTCGAACTTGGGGGGAACATCAGCTACCACAATGGCCATGACCACACTTTTCATTGGCAGCTGGAATAAAGAGATCACCAAATCTTTGATGACTCCAAGACATTGCACCCTCCTTGAATCGAAAGCGTAAAAATCATGATAAGTCTTTGTCACCTCCAGTCCCAATTCTTCCATTACTATTTTGGGCATAAGGTTATGGGAAGCCCCTGAATCCATGAGGCAGTTATGCAACACTTTATCATGTATGTTCAGGGATGTGTAAAAAGGAGGGGATGAATCATCTCTATCTTCTACCATGGGACCTAGGACGACTGCTGGCTTTTCATCTTGGAGATTTATTGAGTCCGTGGAAGGCTGGGGGGGCTCAGATTGGAGCAGCTTGGAGAGGGACCTTTTGAAATCTTCATTTTTAACTAGTTCGGATAGGGGTATAGGAATTCTAATCTTTTGAATTTCATGCTTAAAACTAAAGGAGAGAGACTTAGGAGCTTCCCTTACCTCGGAGACAGGTTCCTTGGCTGCTGGAGAAGCATTCTGAGTTTTCTTTTCTTTAGTAGTGGTTGTTGCAGCTTTAGTAGGCCTTTCCGCTATGAGGGGCTGATCCTGGCTATCAAAATTCTCTTCTTTCTTTTTTGACCTGAGATTGTATTTGCTAGGAGTGTTGCTGGCCTTTTTCCCTTTACTCAACTCGTTGATTTGAGTGTTGATAAGGGATTC
>CBVK0100352817.1:0-20503 GCA_900067695.1 Picea abies
TTTTCCCAATTGAAAACAACATTCTCATGAACTGTAAAATATAAAATATACAGAGCCAGTTGGGGAATAGTTTTTGTAGAATCATGACCCGTAACTCTAGTAAACAACCAAGAAATTTCTCGATAGGGATCCTTTAAATAACTAACCTTGATTCTAGATAGTTATTCTGGTATCATAGTAGGATCTTGTAGATATTCTTGTAGGAGTTGGATTCTATTATTTTTCCCTCTTAGAAAAGTTATGGCATCTTCTCCTTTATACGTTAAGTTCGGCTCTGGTAGATTTAACATTTTCTTGAAAATTGAAGGCGCCAATGAAATAGGGGAGTCGCTTTATAGAGGAATGGTTCTTCTATTCTGGACAAACTTGTCAATGCACCAAGTGACAATATCTTTTCACTCAAAAACCTCAGCGACACAACCAGCGAGAGTTATTCATGATGTCCAGACTTTATTATTATCTTTTTTTGGAAGCATTGAATAATACCAATAGTCCCTCAACCAATGATAATTTGGATCTTCTCTCGCGAGTAGATTTAAGGTATCCCCATAGAAATGTTCTCGTCTTTTGGCCATCTTCAACAGCTTGACAAACTTCTCCATAATGCCGCTCAAAACAGTGAAATAATCTTTTACATTAGATCCTTAATTGATAAAATTATCCTAAAATAAATGATATTTTCCTCGATAGAAACATTATTAATAATCGCCTTTTCAAAATTTAATTTAGTAGATGTGTTCATAGAATTAGCATTTAATTTGACTCGAGAAATGTGAAGAGGAAGGACACATCTCAACGGGGTGGTGGAGTGGTAGATTTCAAATGAGAATGCGAGTTTGCAAGTCTGGGAATCCATCGTAATAGAAAAATGGATAAGTATGGAAGTTTGTCAGACGGACTTGGGAGGACGGGATATTCAAAGGAATGAAAATAAGAGTCTGCAAGTCCGCGAGTCTGTGAAATGAAAAATAAGCTAAGTGCTAGGAAGAGGTCAAGAGAGAAAAGTGATATGTCATGAGTCTGAGAGTCCTCCAACCCGTGAATGAAAAATAAAGTAAGTATGGAAAGGTGTAATTCACGGGGGTAGGATATGGCGATGAAAATTTAAGGAGGTGTTGGCAGCCCTACACGATTTCATTATTTGAACAAAAAACTACACTTTATGTAGCTTCCTTCACCTCATCTTGTAAATATTATCATTTTGAGATGATTACTGGATTATAAAAGATGTTCATTAATTATTTAAAGTTTGTTTTTTCATTTTGTTTTCATGTTTGATTCATGACTGAAAGCATGAATCAAACATGAAAACTTAGCTTCATAATATTTTTTCTATACAGGGCATTCTTTTGAAAGATCATCATGCTTATATCCAATCTAAATCTAACACTTGAATAACTTATATTTGGAATGTTTTGGGTATTGATATAATTTTTGTATGCTTAGATGGTCTTACATTTGAATTATGAGAATTTTGTTTTGATATATTTGAACCCGTTGCAAAAACTATGGTCATGTTAGTCATGGAATTTAATGTGCAACTATTGTACCCTGTACTTAATCCATCTTGTTGGCATAGTGAATTAATAAGCCTTTCATTTCGGGTTATAGGTTTTCATGCTCTGTATGCAAGGTTTTCATTACCAGGAATGGTCAAGCATCAAGACCGAACCCTCGATGTTCATACTATGATTGCATAGAGCCTTTGTTTTGTTTGTTTCCATTTTATCCATTCAGATCTGTTTCTTTTTCTCTTACCATCCAAACCCAGAACTGTTGTGAGACACCCTTGTTACAGTCCAGTCATATTTGTAATGGCTCATGTTGTTCAATTGGAGCCGAATGGCTGCCAAGCACTTATCTATCATGATGATGCAATCGAAGATTTAAAAGGTTAGGGTTGGGATGCCTTCATCAAAAGGTTTGAAGGTTATAACCTTCGTATCGCTAAGGAATTTGCACAGACTTTCAATGGGTGTAGGGATAAAATTGGAGATATCCAGTTAGAGGTAACTGAGGATTTTGTGAGTGAAGCCATAGGGATTTCATCCACCGGCAAGAAATGATTCAAAAACTCAAATATTGAATAAGTGCCATGGAGCCTCTTCATGACCTCCAGGAAAATCAATTGTTGCAAAAAAGGTATCCCTATTTCTTTGGTTAAATCTAGGTGGCATGGTATCCTATTGATCCTCAAACAATTTGTGACCTGTAAGGGTCATTATGGTTTAGTTTTTCTCTATCATATACCATTGCTTATGCATTTCATAGGTTTTCAATTAAATGTGCCCTTCTATCTATAGAGAAGCTTGTACAAAATGTCTAAAAGGTATAAGAGACGGAGCCTCGACTCCAGTATTTTTCACCACGGCTTGATTAAAATTATGTTGATTCACCATTTGACAACCATGGGATATTTTTGGGATGGATTTTTAACAAGGAATGGTTTTACTCCAACAATTCTTGTAGAAACCCCTATTTTAGGTGAACCACTGATAAGAAAACAATTTGACATTCCAAATAACGAGCCAAACAGTCTAAATAGAAACCCTCAAGACAAGGCAATGCCCAGTCAATACTCACATGAGCAACAAGTTGTTGGTTTCAAGTTGAGTGAACCCCCTATGCATGAATTAGATGTTGGCCATAATGCCACTGTGAAACCTGATATCAAAAAATATTGCAATCAAACAAAACAAAAACACATGCATCTAGGGTTTTAGAACAAAAGAGTTGGTCACCTTATTTTGAGAAAATTGAGGAATTGAACTAAACCTAATTTGATCTCAATAGACCCGATTGAGGTCAATGAGGTCTCGAATCCCGAAATTGAAGATTTCCTGGTTTCAGAAGACCTAGATTGTCAAATATCTGATCCTGCTCAACCATATGACTTTGTTACCAATCTTCCACCATGTATCGAGGGTAAGAATGGGTTCACTGGTATTAGTCTTGGTCAAGGGAACATAACAGGTAATGTCGATACAACCAGGCTTGACTGTACACTTCGTCAACATATCATTCCTCCTATACAATGTGAGGTTTCTCTACATTGGATTGAACGATACTACATTGATATTCCCATTCTTCAGGATCATATTAAAACACTCACAACTCAATGTGAATCACTAGAATAGGAAAATTGAGACCTCAGAGTAAATGTAGAGAGGAAAGTTAAGCGCCTTAAGATGATAGGGAACGTAATAATAAAAAATGCAAACAATGTTAAATCCATAATCAATTCCGAGCTACCCTAATCCATATTTGGTCATCTGTTGAAATGGTAAAATGATTTTTTTTTCTTATTACTTTCATGTTATCTATTTTGAATTGAATCAGTTTGAAATTATATTTTGTTTGCTAAGATAAGACTGGCTACATAATCGTTCGATTCTGTAGCCAAGTCATTTTAAATAAAAAAATTAGTAATTAGTTGTTAATAATTTATCTAACTTATTGTTGTTTCATTTTCAGGATATGGTAGATATTGATGTTGATCATCTGAGGGGAAACATATTCGATTTTTCATTTAGATGATTAGTATTTCGTTTCTGTTTATTTTGTAAAAAACTTTTATTTTTGAAAAAAAAAAAATCAACTCAGTTATGAGTGGCTATAGGCCCTCTATTTTTGTAATATTTTGATCTTATGAGATCCTATCCTATCCTAGGATATAGGAAAATAGTATTTCAAAACACTTTAAATACTCTTCCTTTTGTAATTGAAGGCATCTTGGCCTGGAACCAATGATGGACGAATGATTCTCAGAACTTAATGAAACAACTTATAGCATTTCGGCTTTAGACCACTGTGAATGTTGTTTCATTGATGTTTTGTTTCTTTGATCTTGGGATATTAATGTGTTGTAGAGATTTAGTCTCAATGACATGTTATGTTCTATGATATTCATGCTATACATTTCGTTCATAATTTACTATTCCATATGTTGTGACTGTGATCATCATATAAATTTTAATATCAAGATTTTTCTTTCATGTTTAATTGATAGGTAATAATGAATATTTTACATAAAATATTTCTCTAACTGTAAAAATTCATAATGATAAGATCATTAGATGATATGTGTTCACTATTATGTTCTTAAATCCTGGTTGCCAATCCATTTCTTGAATTTACTTAGGAAAATTTTAGTATAAGCCTACTGCGCATTTCTTTCATAGGCGAGGCAACTAGATGCTCTTTTGTTCATATAGAGGCACAAGCACATTTAACAAACTAATAACATGTTAGCTTCACTTGCTTCTAATTTCTATCATTTTATGTTTTAATGAAACATGAAAGTTTTAGATTGGCTTTGACCATCTGTACATCTTTGTTTCATAACTTAGTTATTTCAAATTTTATTAGATTTATAATTAGAAAACAAAAAATACAAAAATGTTCTTTCTTTATGTGCTTAAGAGAACAATTACTTTTCCATTGATTTCGCAAGTCTTTCATTAAAACTTGCAGCCTGTAAACTCTATTCATAAGTGATATGTTCATACTTTCTTTTTCTTTTTAATATATTTGTAAATGATTAGATTAAAGTTCATAGATTATTATAGTTTTAGCATTATATAGTTTTCTTATTTTCTTTGTTTTAGGACTTTAGATTGGCTAACGGAGCCATTGAACCCATCAAAATAGGTTACACCAAACGACTTCGGTTATTTAGACAACCCCGGACTAGACTTGTTCTTCCAGTTGACGACTTGCCATATTTTCCCGTCAACAGACCTTAGGACCAAAACAAAAATTTTGCAATACTAGATGCGAGGACATGTGTATTGTCAAACACATTTTACAAGGAACAAAGAACGAAAATTGTTCTAGGACTACACATGAGCAACAATGACCTTTGAATGGGGCCAACGTTGAAATTTTTTCAAATTATTTATGTATGCACTCAAATTTGACATGGATAGACTATTCACAAGGATTAAGGATATGGGAGGGTTTTTGGACTCAAATTTGACTCACACACCCACTTTATTCCATCATAAGTTCATCATGTAAACCACAAACCTTAATTTTCTTTCAAAGTACACAAATTGGTTGATGCAAGTTTTAAGTTTTCATCAGTCTTTCTTCATTTTTCTTTCAGGTTCTACATTAATATTGTATATACAATGTATCTATGTCATAGTTGTGAAGAAAATTCACTCTTTTTCATTGATTGCTTAATCAATGCCCTAAAAATATTCCCTTGCAGTACTAGATGTGGGGACAAGTGTACTGTTGAGCGAATTTTACAAGGAACAAGGAACAAAATTTCTATTAGGACTAGACACAGACAACAGTGACCTGTGAATGGGGCCAATGTTGAATTGTTTTCAAATTGATTCTGTATGCACTGAAATTTGACATGGATAGACTATTCGCATGAATTAACGACATGGGAGGGTTTCTGGACTCAAAATTGACTAGCACACCCAATTTTTTCTATCATCATATGATCATCATGCAAACAATAAACCCTAATTTTCTTTCAAAGTACACAAATTGGTTGATGGAAGTTTTAAGTTTTCATCAATATTTCTTCATTTTTGTTTTAGGTTCTACATTAATATTGTATATACAATGTATCTATGTCATATTTTTGATGAAAAATCCCTCTTTTTCATTGATTTATTAATCAACACCATACAAATACTAGACATAGGCGACCGTGACATCTGAATGGGGCCAATGTTGAAACTTTTTCAAACTATTTATGTATGCATTGAAATTTGACATGGATAGACTATTCACATGCCTTAACGATATGGGATGGTTTCTGGACTCAAATTTGACTCACACACCCACTTTCTTCCATCATCATATGATCATCATGTAAACCATAAACCCTATTTTTCATATGTTCTGGTAGATATGTTAATGATTCCTAGTTTCATATTTGTATTTGACTCAAGGTACATCTAGCTTGCAAAGTATAAAATTTTTATTTCAAGTTGATAAACCAAATATGAAATGAGTCCAAGCATCATTTAATATCGTCGTAAGAGAGACGAATGCAAATAATATTGCAACGAATTAGCTATACTATAGAGGAAAAAAATTTCTTCGATAGCGGAGTTAATTTGTCGCAAGAATGTGTCTTTGAATGGTGTTACATGGTTTGAAAGGAGTGTAGGGCTTATATGGTGCAATGTAGTGTAGTCTATAATAAAAATATCTATGCCAAACCTCAAAATGGATAGTACCATATCTTGTGCATAAGACAAATATTTTGTGTATGTTTCTTTTATGGTGGCTCAATCCCTCACACATGATGCACAACAATGAAATGTAAGAATTTGACTATTGAATGATATTGTTATGTCACCCATGGTTAAGGAAAGAGCATAAGGTTATTATGTCCTATCTTAATATTCTTAGAGTTGAGATTCGTTACATAGTCCTTGAAAAAAGACAAAATACTTATGTAGTGGATATTTGGTCTTTGTGTGGGACATTTTATGCCATTAGTATGTTTTGTACAAAAATAATGGATCTTGGGGAATACACCATGGTCAAGGGACAAAAAACTTTAGGACCTTAGGACCAAAACAAATCTTTTGGAGTAATAGATGTGAGGACATGTGTATTGTCAAACTAATTTTAGAAGGAACAAGGAACATAAATTGTTCTAGGACTAGACACAGGTAACAGTGACCTATGAATGAGGCCAACTTTGAAATGTTTTCAAATTGTTTCTATATGCATTGAAATTTGACATGAATAGACTATTCTCATGCCTTAACAATATGGGAGGGTTTCTGGACTCAAATTTGACTCACACACCCACTTTATTCCATCATTAATTCATCATGTAAACCATGAACCCTAATTTTCTTTCAAAGTACACAAATGGGTTGACACAATTTTTAGTTTTTCATAGTCTTTCTTCATTTTTATTTCAGGTTCTACATTAATATTGTATATACAATGTCTTTGTGTCGTAGTTGTGATGAAAAATCCTTGTTTTGCATTGATTTATTGTGTTGATTACATTGTTTTGCGTTGTAGTACTAGATGTGGGGATGTGTGTACTGTCGAAATTTTTTTACAAGGAACAGGGAACGAAAATTGTACTAGGACTAGACACGGGGAACAATGACCTATTAATGGGGCCAACATTGAAATGTTTTCAAACTGTTTCTGTATGCACTCACATTTGACATGGATATACTATTCACATGCCTTAATGATATGGGAGGGTTTCTAGACTCAAATTTGACTAACACACCCACTTTTTTCAGTCATCATATGGTCATCATGTAAACCATAAAACCTAATTTTCTTGCAAAGTACACAAATTGGTTGACGCAAGTTTTAAGTTTTCATCAGTATTTCTTCATTTTTATTTCAGGTTCTACATTAATATTGTACATAGAATGTATTTGTGTCATAGTTGTGATGAAAAATCCCTCTTTTTTTTATTTATTTCTTAATCAACACCATAAAATACTAGACATGGGAAAAAGTGACATGTGAATGGGCCCAACGTTGAAATGTTTTCAAACTACTTTTGTATGCATTGAAATTTGACATGGATAGACTATTCACATGACTGAACGATATGGGAGGGTTTCTGGACTCAAATTTGACTCAAAAACCCACTTTATTCCATCATCATATGATCATCATGTAAACCATAAACCCTATTTTTCATATGTTCTAGTAAATATGTTAATGATTCCTAATTTCATATTTGTATTTGACTCAAGGTACAACTAGATTGCAAAGTATCAAATTTTTATTTCAAGTTAATAAACCAAATATGAAATGAATCCAAGCATCATTTTATATCGTCGCAAGAGAGACAAATGTAAATAATCTTGCGAAGAATTGGCTATACTATCGATGAAAAATGGTCGTCGATAATATAGCTAATTAGTCGCAAGGATGTGTCTTTGAATGGTGTTACATGGTTTGCAAGGAGTGTAGGAATTATACGGTGCAATGTAGTGTATTATATAAGAACAATCTATATGAAAAACCTCAAAATGGATAGCACCATATCTTTTTCATAAGACAAATATTCTATGTATGTTTCCTTTGTGGTGGCTCAAGCCCTCACACATGATGCATGACAATGAAATGTAACAATTTGACTATTGAATGATAGTGTTGTGTCACACATGGTTAAGGAAATAAAATAAGGTTCTTAGGTCCTATTTGAATCTTCTTAGACTTGAGATTCGTTACATAGTCCTTGAAAAAAGACAAAATACTTTTGTAGTTGATATTTGGTATTTGTGTGGGACATTTTATGCCATTAGTATGTTTTGTACAAAAATAATGGATCTTGGGGACTACACCATGGTCAAGGGACAAAACAAATTAGGACCTTATGACCAAAAAAAAGCTTTTGTAGTACTAGATGCAAGGATGTGTGTATTGTCGAACAAAATTTACAAGGAACAAGGAACATAAAATGTTGTAGGACTAGACACGTGCAACTGTGACTTGTGAATGGGGCCAATGTTGAAAGTTTTTCAAACAATTTCTGTATGCATTGAAATTTGACATAGATAGATTATTTGCATGCCTTAACGATATGGGAGGGGTTTTGGACTAAAATTTGACTCACATGCCTACTTTCTTCCATCATCAATTCATCATGTAAACCATAAACCCTAATTTACCATAAACCCTAATTTTCTTTCAAAGTACACAAATTGGTTGACACAAGTTTTAAGTTTTCATTAGTATTTCTTCATTTTTCTTTCAGGTTCTACATTAATATTTTATATACAATATATCTGTGTCATAGTTGTGATGAAAAATCCCTCTTTTTTGTTGATTTATTAATCAACACCATGAAAATAATCCCTTGGAGTACTAGATGTGGGGACGTGTGTAATGTCGAATGTATTTTACAAGGAACATAAGGTTTTTAGGTCAGGGAAAGAACATATGTTTTTTAGGTCCTATTTAAATCTCTTAGGATTAAGATTCATGATGAAGTCGTCAAAAAACAACACAAGACCTACGTATAAATCTTTAGCCTTTGCGTGAGATCTTTGGTGCCATTAATATTGTTTTCATAATAAGAATGGTTCTCAAGGCTTGTACGTCCATGTCTAGGGGAAGAAAAAAAGAACATTAAGCTCGCAATGAAAATTCTCAAATTCAAGGTCCATGAAATAGACCTCAATTAACCATGTAGATTTTATTTAAGATATATTTTACCTTCCAATGGGATATGAGTGTCATTAGGAATTGTTTTTCACCATATATGTAACTCAAGGTTTATATCATCACCAAGGGAGGTTGTCCCCTTAAAGTGGCTTCATTTTCATCAACTCTTTATCATTATCAAGGAATGGAGCTACTTCTTTCTATTCTTACGTTAATTTTGGACTTTGGTTCATAACAACAAGGGTTTCCACTATCCCCTTTTCTATTCTTATAGGTATCCAAAGGACTAAGAAGGATCATTAAATCATACAACAAAATGAGAAAATAAAAGAACTAAAAATAGTTAGGAATATTTTTCTTTCCCATGTATTGTTTGTAGATGTTCTTGGCCTTTTATTTGGAGTTGGTTCTATTAAGAAAACTTATTGTATTAAAGAATCACTTTTTCTTTATTGAATCTATAGATAAGGAAGTAAACATGCATATATATTATGTTTCCCTTAATGCTTTGACTCGTAGACAAAAAATAGAGGTTGTCTAAATTTTACCTTTTCAAGTATTATATTTTAGTTAAGGGTTCAAATACTTGGGCTTCACACTAAAATCCAGTGGATATGTCTCTAGGGATTGGACCCAACTATATGAAAAAATAGTGATCATAAAAATATTCAGATGGTGTTGTTGTTAGTTATTTATGGTGGGTTGTTAACTCTCATAACATTAGCATTGGAATCTTTCCTTGTTTATTAGCATTACTTAGAACACATTCCAATTGGTATACTAGAGGAAAGAAGAGGAAAATGTTTCAGTTTTTCTAGAAGCGAAGAAAGGAAATGAGGATTCCCTTAGTAAAATGGATAAGAATTGCAAAACCAAAATCGCTTGGAGGTTAGGAATTAAAAAAATAATAATCACTTTGAAACAACCTTGGCACCCATATCCCACTGGAAGGTCAAATATCTCTTAAATATGTTCTTTCCTTGACCATGGAAAAGACCTAAGTTCCATACAAGGTGTGAAAAAATTGTGAATGGAACCCATATCCCACCCAAGCACCATATAATTCTATTAAAATATAGGGTAGATGTGGTGGATTTAGGCCTCTTTAATGTCCAATGAGCCAAAGAAAATATGTTTAGGACCTAAGGCCCTTTTTTCCCTCTCTAGTCATGGTACACACCTTGAGACCTATTCTTATTATGAAAACATACCAATGGTTCCAAAGATACCCTACATAGATCTTGTGTGGTTGTTTAAGGACTACATCACAAATCTCGGTCCTGAGAAGATTCAAATAGGGCCTAAGAACCTTATATTCTTTGCTATACATTATGCCCAAAACTTGTGAATGGTGACCATATCCCACCCAAATTCCATATATCCCTTAGAAATAGGCCATATATCCATATATCCCTTATGAAAGTTATCAAATTCAAGGGCCATGAAATAGGCCTCAAATAACCATGTAAGTCTTATTTAAGAGATATTTGACCTTCCAGTGGGATATGGGTGCCATTACGATTTTTTCCCACAAGATATGTAATTCAAGGTTTATATCATCACCAAGGGAAGAAAATCAGGGCCTTCTTGTCTAAATGGATATTTTTTATGCTTAATGGCCAAGCTTGTTAAACAAATTCATTTTTTTAAGAAATAGAAATATTAAATTCTTAAATTTAGGTGGTATATGTTTGGTAAACAATATTTAAAATTTTATAAATTAAGTAGTTTATATCCTTCTTAAATTCCAAATTACATAAAGGCGACGATGAATCTCTCACCCTAACATGTAAAACTACCTCACCCTGACATGTTTCAAAATTAAATCTTTATCACTAAAAACTTCTTGTAAGGGTAGAGAAATTATTTTCCTTATTTGGGCACGGTAAAGGCCTTTAAACACATCCATTTTGCAAAAAACCACCTAATTGCACCTGGAAGACCACTCAAAGGTAAAAGAACCCACAAAGAGGGCATGTGCCATGGTTGGAGGCCTTGTTCACAACACATGATGCCTAGATGAAGGTTTATTTTCCATCATAAGGATATTGTTTCCCTATTATGATCATGGTGAATGACTTGAGATTTGTCTTTATTGATCAAGAAAACATCTTAATGGAAACCATATCCACCTCCTAGGAAAAGGACCCCCTAGTGAGGGTTCAATTCATAGTTTTAGGTGTTGTTCATATAGCGCTTGAGCTCATGAAGGTTCAATTAGGGCTTAATGTAATTCCCCCCCCCCCTTAGGAATTAAGACCCACTTCCAATGCATAAAACCTACTAATGGTTCCCACATCCCACTCATAGTGCAAACAACCCATACTTAATGGACTCATGCATTGGCTCGAGCACTCATTAAAGGCTCTTGAGCTCAATAATATTCAAAAATATATTCTTAAGGCACTTGTTTTCCTTCCTCGAAAATGGTCAAGATCCTATGATATATACTCAGTGCACAAAACCTCCTAATACACTCCATATCCAAATCTGATGTTAAAATCCCCTTATATAGGACTTGTCTTATGGTTTGCAGTTGTTGTTCATGGTGATTGATCATAATAAGTGATGTTTAGGGAATAAGGTCCAAGTTTTTTCCTCCCCTAACCATGGAATTTGAGATCAAGAAGGTTCAGTTAAGGCTTAAGACCCTTATTTCCCCCTTAACCATGTTAATCCCTCAATGAACATAAGGTGATTATTCCTTGTTTAAATATTCTCAGGAGAGAGCTTCGTGATGTAGTCATCAAAAAACTACACAAGACCTATGCATTGGAAATTTCACCTTTGTACGGTATATTTAGCATCATTGATATGTTTTTTTAAAGAGTAAGACTGGATCTTAGGGACTATACGATGCTGAAGGTAGGAAAACAAGGAACTTGGGTCCAAAATGAATCTTTTTGAGTTTAAGGGCCATGCACTAGGCCTCGAACAACCATGTATATCCTACTCACATTGGTATGTGGAGGACATATGTTTCCAATATGGGCTCTACTCACATTGTAAGGTGTTCAAATGATATCTTATAGAGTCTAAAAAATATTTACAATTTTGTAAAGCTATAACAGTTAAGAGTTCATAAAGAGTTATTAATCATGAAATTTTAAGGCAAAAGGTGATTCTATAAAAACATTTAGATCCACTAAATTTTGAGGAATGGATCAGTTCACCTATAAAATATATGTCAAATGTTTTTATCATCTAGAAATCTATAGTTTTGTTTTTTCTCATGTTATCCTTGAATGTTAGAAATGGTGGGAAGGTAGGGGCGGGTGTTAATTTATGGATGGGTTGTAATAGTAATTAAAAGATGTAATAAATTATAAATAATATAATATATATATATTATATAAATAAGATGTATATATATATATAATATAAATAAACATAAATATAATATAAAAAAAAACATAAAAAAAACAAAACAATAATAAAATTCATTAAAACTTAAACATTGAAACTCACCATCGCACACAAAGATCAAAGGAGAGATTGGTGGCATGTTCCAAATTGTGCTCAGGACTAGAGAGCCTAAGGGAGGAGAAGACAGAGCATGGAGGTAGAAGAGAGAGCCTGGAGCTAGAAGAGAAATCCAACGAGGGACAATTTACCATCCCACGAAGAGAGAGTCAGTGGGCAGACAGCTTGAGGCGAGGAGATAGCTTGAGGTGAAGGAGCTAGGGCACGCCAATAGAATGGAGCAAAAAAAATTAGGAGTAATAAGTTTTTCACCTGGCCTGAGTGATTTTAGATTATTACAGTATTCATTTTTTTGATTTGTTAGAGATTAATTGTTTTCTTGTTTCCATATATATATATATATATAAATATTTTTATTTTTATTTTATTTATTTTTATTTTTTTTTTTTTTTTTTTTTTTTTTTTTTTTCTGTACAGTGTGAATCGTGGGGAGGTATTTAGGGTGAGTTTGGAATTTTCATCAATAGAAATAGTGCCGATTTTTATGCCGGATTGCAATGAAATGGCCCTGATTTGGATTCCCTTCATCTTTGTTTTCTTTCAACATCTCTATAATGTCCTTTCTTGGGTTATCATCTGTCTTAGTAAGTGATTCACAGTCGTTTGGAACCATAATGACAACCTCAATGACATAGTTTATTAATATTACTATTCTATTATATCCATAAAGTATTCAACATCAGTAGTTCCATCATATATTAGGGGATTCTATAACTGCACATTGATCCCACACTACTTTCACTAAAATAGGGTCCCTAGAGGACAAGTTGTGGTTGTATTCCTACTAGTTTTGCATGGCATCCTGAATATCATACTCAAATGAACATACATTGCACCAAATCATAGTTCCATTAGAAGTAGAGTTAACACACTAATCCTTCATGATATAAATTACATTATATATTTGTTTAATCATCAATCCATCCATTAAATAATTCACTGACTCACTGTAAGTATGCCCTTTGATTGGGTCAATACACTAAGTCACTTAGATTCCTTTTGAATCAAAATACATTTCCCTTTATCTTGAGGTTGATTATGGAATTATTTTCGTTGGCCCATTCAATGATCAAAAGTGTAGAACAGGGGCCAACCACAAGGGATATTTCTTAAGTTATCAAGAGAGTTGGATACTTCTAATTCCTTCATTCACCTCTCTCTTTTTTAAAAAGAACATTTAGTTAGATACAAACATGAAGTAAAAGATTAAATGGAGTGACATAGTGCTAAGCTCTTATTATACAAAATTGTTGTAGCTTGGCAGTGCTACACTCATAGAGGTATGTGCTAGATCTATCCACAATCTTATGAAACCCAACAATACAATTGTCATCAGCACCCCAACAACAAAATATACAAGGCTCTAGTATCATGAATTAGTGAACTAGATAGACTATTCACATGCCTTAACGATATGGGAGGGTTTCTGGACTCAAATTTGACTCACACACCCACTTTATTCCATCATCAATTCATCATGTAAACCATAAACCCTAACTTTCTTTCAAAGTATAGAAATTGGTTGACACAAGTTTTAAGTTTTCATCAGTATTTCTTCATTTTTCTTTCTGTTTCTACATTAATATTGTATATACAATGTATTTGTGTCATAGTTGTGATGAAAAATCCATCTTTTTTGTTTATTGCTTAATCAAAACCATAAAAATACTAGACACGGGCAACAATGACATGTGAATGGGGCCAACATTGAAATGTTTTCAAATTGTTTATGTATGCATTGAAATTTGACATGGATAGACTATTCACATGCCTTAACAATATGGGATGGTTTCTAGACTCCAATTTGACTCACATACCCACATTCTTCCATCATCATATCATCACCATGTAAACCATAAACATTATTTTTCATATGTTCTAGTAGATATGTTAATGATTCCTAATTTCATATTTGCATTTGACTCAAGGTACAAATTGCTTGAAAAGTATCAAATTTTGATTTCAAGTTGATAAACCAAATATGAAATGAATCCAAGCTTAATTTTATATCTTGTCAAGAGAGAAGAATGTAAATAATATTGCGACGAATTAGCTATACTATCGATGAAAAAAGGTTCAACGATAGTATAGCTAATTCGTCGCAAGAATGTGTCTTTCAATGGTGTTACATGGTTTGTAAGGAGTGTAGGGATTATACAATGCAACGTAGTGTAGGCTATAAGAACAATCTCTATGCCAAAAATCTAAATGGATAGCACTATATCCTTTTCATATGACAAATAATCTTTGTATGTTTCCTTTGTGGTGGCTCAAGCCCTCACACATGATGCATGACAATGAAATGTAACAATTTGACTATTAAATGATAGTGTTATGTCACCCATGGTTAAGGAAAGAACATAAGGTTCTTAGGTCCTATTTGAATCTTCTTAGAATTGAGATTCTTTACATAGTCCTTGAAAAAAGACAAAAGACTTATGTAGTGGATATTTGTTCTTTGTGTGGGACATTTTATGCCATTAGTATGTTTTGTACAAAAATAAAGGATCTTGGGGACTACACCATGGTCAAGGGACAAAAATAATTAGGACCTTAGGACTAAAAAAAAAATTTGCAGTACTATATGCGAGGACGTGTGTATTTCCGAATGCATTTTACAAGGAACAAGGAACGAAAATTGTTCTAGGGCTAGACACGAGCCACAATGACCTATGAATGGGGCCAACATTGAAATTTTTTCAAATTGTTTTTGTATGCACTGAAATTTGACATGGATAGACTATTCACATGCGTTAAAGATATGGGAGGGTTTCTGGACTCAAATTTTACTCACACAACCACTTTATTCCATCATCAATTCATGATGTAAACCATAAACCCTAATTTTCTTTCAAAGTACACAAATTGGTTGACACAAGTTTTACGTTTTCATCAGTCTTTCTTCATTTTTCTTTTAGGTTCTACATTAATATTGTATATACAATGTGTCTATGTCATAGTTTTGATGAAAATTCCCTCTTTTTTGTTTATTTCTTAATCAACATCCTAAAAATACTCCCTTGCAGTACTAGATGTGGGGACTAGTGTACTATCGAACAAATTTTACAAGGAACAAGGAACAAAAATTGTACTAGGACTAGACACAAGCAACAATGACCTGTGAATGGGGCCAACGTTGAAATTTTTTCAAACTGTTTTTGTATGCACTAAAATTTGACATGGATAGACTATTTCCATGCCTTCATGATACAGGGGGGTTTCTAGACTCAAATTTGACTCACACACCCACTTTCTTCCATCATCATATGATCATCATGTAAACCATATGACGCCAACCTCCCCTCCTCCTTCTCCTTTCGGGGTTGGATTGACCTCCCTGTCTAGGATTGTTCAAGTCTTCGAGTCGAATGACTCCTCAAGCTCCTGATGGAACCAATTTCAACTTGACACAAACACCCTTCTACTTCCTCAGCACCTCTAATGTTGCACCTGCAGACCCTCTCTTTGAACTTTCCACTCTTGCACTGATTTCCTTAGCTCTCTCTTCTAAGATTCTCCTTGATATGACCATGTACTACGACCGTGGCTCCACTCCCTTTGCGATCTCGCACTTCAAGAGTTTCAGAAACTGCTTCCTCCCTTTCCCGATTTCTGAATCGACGAATACTATAGGACCATATCTATGGTCCTCATATCTCTCATGATCAACGGTTGTGATTGAATTGCTAATTCAGACTTCACGAGTCTTGCCTCCTCTTGACCCCTCTTTTCTGACTTACAAACCAACGATGTGTTGATCCTCTAACATGCGTCCTTCTATATCTAATGACCTAGATTGAGATAGCTCTTCGTGACTTCACAAAGATCCTTGTTCGTTGTCGCAAAGCTTCCAAAGTTCTGTCTCTCCAACCTCTTGATCTTCTGCCACCTGTATTTTCCTTGATGATGGGTAATTTATCCATCTTTGGGACCTCAACAAGTCCTCGACTCTCTTGTGAACTTAGCACAATTTCCCTTTCGAGTCTTAGACTATTCTTGAAACTCCTCTTGCACTCCTTGTAGAGTTCTGCACAGACTTCCTTCTGTGACTTAGCTCGACTTGAGAACCCCCAAGTTTCCAAGTTCCTTTACGAGCTTCTATTTCCCTACTGGCCATTTAACGCCCTTCCTCCTGAGATTATAAGGTGAACTCTCGACACCTTATGTGCACTCCTTTCACTTGGATTAGTTATTCGACGGCTTCTCCCTAGGCCTTATAAAAAGGTTAAGGAATCTCCTTTCCTTTGTCAATGCACTTCTTGCAAACCCTTCCTTCACCAGAATGTTCACTAATTCTAGGATTCTTCTACACCCTCAACCATGTAGTTCCTGGGTATGCTCACACAAGCTCGATTCCCTTCTGGAAGAGTATTCCAGAGTGTTTAGTAACTCTGCGTTGTGTCACTCTCCACACCGTATTTATTTTAAATGGACTTAACCACCTTGAAATTTATCCCTAAGTCTGTAAGTAAATCTGGCATGCCTGCCTGGTAGCTTCTCTCCTGACTCCATTGAGTTCAGACCCGCACTCCTTGCATCAACTTACATAGTTTTTCAGCTCTGTCACGCACTTCTTGCACTTAGCCTAGAGAACCAAACTTAACTTAACACACTCGCAGATAGAAAACTATATCTCTATCCATGCATACGAATTCTAACATCAGTCTACAATTCACAAACATGCAAAAGACATTCACAACACAACATCCATTACATAGAAAGATAAAACAAGGAAAACTGTCATTTTCTATTAATGGTGGAATGCTAAATTACAATGGTGGAGTCTGAGCTGCAACTAAGTCTCGATTCTTTGTGTTTTATCCTCTAACTATCTAAAAATTCTAACAGTTCACCACCTAATTGCCTAACGACCTCACTGCCTTACTTCCTTACTACCTTATTACCTTCCTTACTTCCTTCCTTATTGCCTTCTTGCCTTCCCGCCTTACTGCCTTACCTCTACTTTTCTTACAATAGAAATATTTATACAAGAGGGTCTCTATGAGATTCCCTCGCAAGCTACCTAATGGTGTCAAATCACCATCCCTAAGGTTTATCGAAAGGCCAAATCGAAATGATGTAAATTATTCTCCAAATCGGATGCAGATCCAATTTGTCATCAACCTATTAATGGCGACCTCATCTCTTGTTCATGAAAAGGCACGATTCTTCTCTTCCAACTTGTCTTCAATTAATGCCTAGATAACGCTTTGGATTCTCTAGGAAAAAATGAGAGGGTGAGGCATCTACTTCCTTGAATGTGCACCATGCCTGTTGATTAGATGGCGCGTGCTGAGATGGACCGATGCTCGTGCATCACCATAAACCTTAATTTTCTTTCAAAGTACACAAATTGGATGACGCAAGTTTTAAGGTTTCATCAATATTTCTTCATTTTTCTTTCAGATTCTACATTAATATTGTATATACAATGTATATGTGTCATGGTTGTGATGAAAAATCCCTCTTTTTCATTGATTTCTTAATCAACACCATAAAAATACTAGAATGAGAAATAGTGACATGTGAATGGGGCCAAAGTTGAAATTTTTTCAAACTATTTATGTATGCATTGAAAACTGACATGGATAGACTATTCACATGCCTTAATGATATGGGAGGGTTTCTGGACTCAAATTTGACTCACACACCCACTTTCTTCCATCATCAAATGATCATCATGTAAAACATAAACCCTATTTTTCATATGTTCTAGTAGATATGTTATTGATTCCTATTTTCATATTTGTATTTGACTAAAGGTACAACTAGCTTGCAAAGTATCAAATTTTGATTTCAAGTTGATAAACCAAATATGAAATGAATCCAAGCATCATTTGATATCGTCTCAAGAGCGACGAATGTAAATAGTCTTGAGACAAATTAGCTATACTATAGACGAAAAAATTTCATCGACAGTATAGCTAATTTGTCACAAGAATGTGTCTTTGAATGGTGTTACATGGTTTGCAAGGAGTCTAGGGATTATATGGTACAATGTAGTGTAGTCTAAGAACAATCTCTATGACAAACCTCAAAATGGATAGTAACATATCCTGTTCATAAGACAAATATTCTTTGTATGTTTCCTTTGGGGTGGCTCAAGACCTCACACATGATGCATGCCAATGAAATGTAACAATTTGACTATTAAATGATAGTGTTATGTCACCCATGGTTAAGGAAAGAACTTAAGGTTCTTAGGTCCTATTTTAATCTTCTTAGAATTGATATTGGTTACATAGTCCTTGAAAAAACACAAAAGATTTATGTAGTGGATATTTGGTTTTTGTGTGGGACATTTTATGCCATTAGTATGTTTTGTACAAAAATAATGGATCTTGGGGACTACACCATGGTCAAGGGACAAACAAAATTAGGACCTTAGGACCAAAAAAAATATTTTGCAGTACTAGATGTGAGGATGTCTATATTGTTGAACAAATTTTACAAGGAACAAGGAACGAAAATTGTTCTAGGACTAGATGTGGGAAACAATGAGTTGTGAATGGGGCCAATGTTGAAATTTTTCCAAACTGTTTCTGTATGCATTCAAATTTGACATGGATAGATTATTCACATGCCATAATGATATGGGAGCGTTTCTGGACTCAAATTTGACTCACACACCCACTTTATTCCATCATTAATTCATCATGTAAACCATAAACCCTAATTTTATTTCAAGGTATACAAATTTGTTGATGCAAGTTTTAAGTTTTCATCAGTCTTTCTTCATTTTAATTTTAGGTTCTACATTAATATTGTATATACAATGTATCTGTATCATAGTTGTGATGAAAAATCCATGTTTTTCATTGATTGCTTAATCAACACCATAAAAATACTCCCTTTCAATACTATATGAGAGGACACATGTATTGTCGAACTCGATTTACAAGGAACAAGGAACAAAAATTGTACTAGGACTAGACACAGACAAGAGTGACCTGTGAATGGGGCCAACGTTGAATTTTTTTCAAACTTTTTCTGTATGCATTGAAATTTGAAATGGATGGAATATTCACATGCCTTAATGATATGGGAGATTTTTTGGACTCAAATTTGACTCACACACCCACTTTCTTCCATCATCAATTCATCATGTAATCCATAAACCCTAATTTTCTTTGAAAGTACACAAATTGGTTGACGCAAGTTTTAGGTTTTCATCAGTCTTTCTTCATTTTTATTTCAGGTTCTACATTAATATTGTATATACAATGTATATGTGTCATATTTGTGATGAAAAATCTCTCTTTTTCGTTTATTTCTTAATCAACACCATAAAAATACTAGACACAGGCAACAATGACATGTGAATGGGGCCAATGTTGAAATTTTTTCAAATTGTTTCTGTATGCATTGAAATTTGACATGGATAGACTATTTGCATGCCTTAATGATATGGGAAGGTTTTTGGACTCAAATTTGATTCACACACCCACTTTCATCCATCATCATATGATCATCATGTAAACCATAAAATCGATTTTTCATATGCTCTAGTAGATATGTTAATGATTCCTAATTTCATATTTGTATTTGACTCGAGGTACAACTAGCTTGCAAAGTATCAAATTTTGATTTCAAGTTGATAAACCAAATATGAAATGAATCCAAGCATCATTTGATATTGCCGCAAGAGAGATGAATGTAAACAATATTGCGACGAATTAGCTATACTATCGACGAAAAAAGTTCATCAGTAGTATAGCTAATTCGTCGCAAGAATGTGTCTTTGAATGGTGTTACATGGTTTTCAAGGAGTGTAGGGATTATATGGTGAAATTTAGTGTAGTCTATAAGAACAATCTATATGGAAAACCTCAAAATGGATAGTACCATATCTTGCTCATAAGACAAATATTCTTTGTATGTTTCCTTTGTG
>CBVK0100352818.1:0-20503 GCA_900067695.1 Picea abies
ATATTCAGAAATTATTTGGATAAGTTTGTCATAGTGTTCTTGGATGACATACCTATCTATTCTAAGTCTGAATAGGAGCATGAACATCACGTAAGAGTGGTATTGCAAGTGATGAGAGAACATCAGTTGTATTCCAAGCTGAGTAAGTGTTTTTTTTATCAAAAGCAGATCCATTACTTGGGACACATTATTTCAAAGGAGGGCATAGCAGTAGATCCAAAGAATATTGAAGCCATTAGAGGATGGAAAACACCTAGAGATGTGTCAAAAGTCAGATATTTTATGGGATTGGCTAGTTACTACAGAAGGTTCGTAGTAGGGTTCTCTAAGATTTCTCATCCCATCACTTCTTTGCAAAAGAAGGGAACTAAATTTGAATGGACACCTAAGTGTGAAGAGAATTTTAATCTCTTGAAGGAAGTACTTACTTGTGCACATGTGTTACAGATTGTTGACAAAAATGAAAGTTGTGTGGTATGTACAGATGCATGTAAGGAAGGACTTGGGGGAGTCCTCATGCAAAATGGACATGCCATTGGTTATGAGTCCAGAAAGATTAAGTCCTCATGCAAAATGGACATGCCATTGGTTATGAGTCCAGAAAGATTAAGGAGCATGAGAGGAACTATGCCACACATGACTTGGAGCTTGCTTCCATTATCCACGCATTGAGGATGTGGAGGAATTATCTCATGGGGAAGAGATTTGAATTAAGGATAGGCCACATTGGCCTGAAGTATCTTTTTGAACAACCAACCTTGAATGCTAGGAAAACAAGATGGTTGGAATTTATAAGTGAATATGACCTCAATATCAAGAATATCAAAGGGAAAGAGAATAAAGTTGTTGATGAACTTAGTAGAAGATTGCATCCCATGCATGTTATTGTTGTCAGTATGCATCAGTTAGACTTGAAGAGAATAAGTTTAAATGATCTTTTTACAGATCAACATTACCTACAAGTAAAGGAAACTTACAACAAGGATATGTACAACAAAAAATAAAGGAGTATGAGATAAAGGAATATGGATTACTCATGCATAAGAATAGAATCTATGTTCCTAGTTCTGGACGACTGAGGAATTTGGTATTGACGGAAATGCATGATGTTCCTTATGCTGGACATCCCAGTTACCAGAAAGTGATTACAGCAGTAAGAAGACAATTATTTTGGCCGGAAATGAAAAAGGATGTTGTTTATTACATTACTTGATGTATGGAATGTCAAAAGGTGAAGGCTAAGCATAGGCACCCAATGGGTTTGTTGTAGCCATTACCAATCCCAGAGAAGAAACAGGAAGTGATAACCATTGATCTCATAACTAAACAATCCCAGAGAAGAAACAGGAAGTGATAACCATTGATCTCATAACTAAATTACCCAAGACAACAAGGAAACATGACTCAATCATGGTGGTGGTTGAAAAATTAACAAAGGTTGCTCATTGTTTTCCTGTAAAGACAACCTATACAACAACTAATATTGCATAAATTTACATGAGAGAGATTGCTAGGTTGAATGGGATACCTAGAACAATTGTCTCGGACAAAGATACACAGTTTACCTCCAATTGCTAGAGGGAATTGTTTAAAGGATTTGGTACAAATCTAAACATTAGCACATCATACCATACACAGTCAGATGGGAAAAAAGAGAGGGTCAATCGAGTAATTGAAGATATTTTGAGAATGTATGTGATGGATAAGCCATC
The DNA here is from genome assembly GCA_900067695.1 of Picea abies. Classification (NCBI taxonomy): domain Eukaryota; kingdom Viridiplantae; phylum Streptophyta; class Pinopsida; order Pinales; family Pinaceae; genus Picea; species Picea abies. The sequence continues at coordinate 1,713 of CBVK0100352818.1, forward strand.
TAAGTGGGAAGATTACTTGCACTTGGTTGATTTTTCATATAATAATGGGTATCAAGCTTCATTGAGAATGAACCCATTTGAAGCCTTGTATGGTAGGAAATTCAATACTCCAGTGAGTTGGGACAACGCAACAGATAGAGTGGTACTTGGGCCAGAGTTTCTCAAGGATATGGAAGACCAGATGGTTAAGATCAAGAAGAATTTAAAGGCATCTCAGGATAGACAAAAATTTTATGCAGATAAGAACATGACAACTAGAGAATTTAAAGCAGGGGAGAATCTTCCGATCTCACATTTAAAGCAGGGGAGAATGTACTTCTGAAAGTGAATCCCAAGAAAAAATATTTGAAATTGGGTAGTTGTACAAAGCTGGCAACCCATTTCTGTGGTCCATTTGAAATACTCGACTGAATAGGACCAGTTGCATATGTGCTTGTATTGCCTGCTTCCATGAATGTGCATAATGTATTTCATGTCTCTTTACTAAATAAATATGTACATGATCCTAACAATGCTATTGATTGGCAACTGATTCAGGCAGAGACAAAGGGATACTTTCATGTTTAGCCAGTGCGGGTATTGGACAGAAAGGTCAAAATTCTCTGGAATCAAGTTATAGAGCTGGTAAAAGTTTAGTGGACCTGCTACGGTCCTAGAGATGCTACATGGGAGCATGAAGATTCCATGCGGGCAAAGTACCTGCGACTTTTTGAATAAGTTTTGATATTTTGATCTCTATTTTGTATATGCACCGAGGACAGTGGAAAAATAAGGGGGAGGGGATGTAACACCCCGAGTTTTGAACCCCCATTTTAAATAATGTATTGTTACAATGACGAGAGACTAGAGTTCCCAAACAGTTATTAAATGGATAGTGTTCCCAATAAATGTAATGTTTTGATCATTATTAATAATAAATACATCGTTGGCTACTAGATGAACAAGGACTAGAGTTATAGGGGGCTATGATTCCACAAGAAAGGGGGCCTAGAGTATGTAAATGTTGTGGATACTAGAATGCTATTAGATAAAATGTTAGTTGCATATTATGTTATGATTGGTTATGGGATCATAACCAAGTTAATTCAGGAGACATACTCCTTCTATAACAATGAATATCCATAGAGCCAATCATGTGTGAGACCATAATATGGTTAGATATGGAAGGGATATAGAGCTATGTGATTTCTCAATGGTATCTATTGTATATCTGATGTTTGGACTACATCCTCTTTGCTGACACTGAAGATCACTTAAGAATTATATTCTTGGTGTTGTGTTTGGGTTGAAAAGGAAGGTATCCAAATAGTCAGTAAAGAAGTAGGAAGTGTGTGGATGATGTGTTGAGGTGTTGGCCAGAATTTCCAAATCATTGTGGTGGAATGCATGACATGGTTATGTGGTATTATGTAGCCAATGCATGGATGCATTGTGTAGTTGTGGCCATGGGTATTGGCACATCGATTGTTATTTTATTTAGTAATTAATTATTGCATTACTAAAAGCATGTGGTGTTGAAAATACATAATGATGGATAGTTGCATTATATTTAATATGAATACTATATGAAGATGATTGGATTTTTTTTTGTTACAATTCCAAGATCCGTTTTTGGAAGTATTGAAAAGGTTACAAGTGGTATTCCAGGAATTATTGAATGCATTTTGGTGAATGCATATATATAGTATATAAAATATAAATGATTATGATAACAACTGAAATGATGTGAGTATTTCTAACTCATGAAGTTGAAAACACTTCAGGAACAGTTAGACATTAAAACAAGAAAGTTGCAGGTTAAAGTAGCTACATAATGATAAATTACAGAAAATCTCTTTTGGGGGGGACAAAATAATAAAAGTATTTATGGATAGAAGAAAGAAGACATGGGATGATAATACATGTGTATGTAATGAATGTGTAAGTAATGATGAGTTCATTCCATTCAATATTTGAATTCCATTTAATGTCAAGAATTGATGGAAGTAATTGAGTTGTAGTAGAAAAACATTATGAGATCACTTGTTTCCATGAAAATATATATATATATAGCTTGTACATGAGATATTAACAATTTGTTTGGATGAAGAATGTTGAAATTGTAGAAAGGATGGTCTTGGATATCACAAGGATGTAAATCCATATGGAAGACTGATATCTACACTTGTAGAACCTGAACATTTTGAGAAGAAAATTCATGCATGGGAATTTTATTTTTCGGTATAAATTCAATTTCAGAAATTAATAATTACAAATTGCTATGTTATGCTAACAGTTTGTGTGGTCGAACGAAAGATTGAGGAAATTGTATATAGAATGGTCTTGGATATGGCAGGGATGTAAGCCCATAAGGAATATTGATATCTACATGATCTAAAAATGAAGAAGACTTGAAAATCTTGAAATTATTTTGTAGGTAAATGTTATGTGTTAAAAGCAAATGGATAAACTTTGCAACACATTAATTAAAGGATTACTCATGCAAGATACACATAGATAGCAACATAATTAATGAACATAAGCACATAAACACAACAATTGATAAAGGAGTTCACCCCTCTCTTGGGCTACATCCCTTGGTCCAGCTTCCAATGGATCATTATTATTAATTGCTCAAAGTGCTCAAAAACATGCCTTACAATGCTCAAAATGACCAACAGACTACTCCAATGGCTTCAGAGCATCCAAAAACCCCTAGCTAGGCCTTTTCGGCACCTCAATCGGTCGAAAAACGAAGAAGTTAGGCCTCTTGGAAGTCCCCCCTTCAAGCTTGTTGTCTTTGCATCTACAAAATGAACCCTTGTGTCATGAACCTAGCACACACGCAATATAAAGCATGAAAAACCAGCACCGAGCACAACCGCACCAACGGTGCAAACTGTAGGATGGTTATGGGCGTGCCAGCCCTTAACCGCCTAGCACCTGGGCACGTGGGGGTCATATGACCATGCACTATGGCAAAAAGGGCCAAACGGTTGAAATCGTGCCAACCGTACCAACTCCCCCCTCCGCGCTCTGGTTTTTGTCACATGCATTACCATAAAACCATGGGCTTTTACACATTGCAAACATAAAATTCCACGCGCCCATTCCATGGAGGGCATGGTCGTATGGCATATGTTATAACCATGGGCTATACATTTCAAACCCCACGTGCCATTTAACGGAGAGTAGATTCATATGCAGTGCAAGTGTGACTGGGGGCTGGGGCTAAGCCCCAGCCCAGACCCTCGCCAACCATTAGATAAGTTGTTTTGAAATACATTACATTACATATATTAAACAAGCAACAATGTGTGGGCTAGTGGTAGCCCACACTCCACCAACGCGTAGAGCTAAAGGGAGGTTCGGGGTTCGACCCCCATGGACCCCATACAAGTTTTAAACAACAAACTAAATGCCAATACCGGGGTGCCATGTGGCAGCCCATGACTGGGCCACGTGGCACCCTATCACTTGTCCAAACGATGCCACGTGTTAGACTACCATAAAAGGCCTTAAGACATCATTCATAACTCTCATGAAAGTAGTAGTTGCATTGCAAAGTCCAAAAGGCATTACAAAGTCCAAAAGGCATTACCATCCATTCAAACAAACCTTGCTTAGTTTTAAAAGATGTCTTCCATGTGTCTCCCTCGGCAATCCGGATCTGATGATATCTGCTTCTCAAATCTAACTTAGTGAAATATTTGGCACCTTTTAATTGATCAAGCAAATCATCAATTCTAGGAAGAGTATAACAATTCTTAACTGTAATTTTGTTCAAAGCCCTGAAATCAACACACATATGCCACGCACCATCTTTCTTTGGAACTAACACAATTGGAGATCCACATGGCGATGAAATTGGTACAATAACCCCTTTGTCGAGCAACTCCTGAATTTGTTTTTTAATCTCAGCATTTTCCATAACTGGCATTCTATACATTCCAATGTTTGGAAGAGGACAATCTTGTTGCAACTAAATTTCACGTTGGATTCCCCTTTTCGGAGGTAACCCCTTAGGTTCTTTAAACATTTCATCATACTGATTAACAACTTCAAATAGATCGGATTTTAACTTTGTATCACAACCTTGAAATGCTTCGTTTTCAACATCATCTTTAGGTTTGATCATTAAGAGAACAAAATTCTTACTAGCATTAACTAATATCTTCATTTGTCCCGCATTTATAAGTGATAAATTCATCTTCTTAGTGTGGGCTCTAACAATGTACTCAACCCCATCTTTAAACAAATGATACTTATTCTCATGACGATGAAAAATAGCTTTCCTATCGTACAAATACGGGCTTCCCAACACAATACCACAGATATCCAATGGAATAACATCAAGATCTACCTCATCAACGAAATTTGCAGTGATAGCAAACCTAAGTTTACACCTTCTTGTTACTTGTAACTTAGCATTATCACATATACAACCAAGAGGGTATGGCTTAGGATGTGGAATTGTTTCCAACTTAAGTTTCTTAATAGTTTCTTCAGAAATACGGTTTGCTTGAGATCCAGTATCAAATAAAGTGTTTATCTTAGTATGCTTTGAAACAACCCTTATGTGAAAAAGTTCAATTCTCACTTTCTCTTGTTGAGTTACATTGACATTATTGTTACTTGAAGAACTAGTGCTTGCAATAGAACCATTACATTGATAACCCATGGCTGCGATCTTCGTTTCATCACCCGAATCCGAACCTAAATCATGTTGAACAGTTGCAGCATTCTTTGACTTCCCTTTGTTGTTGTTGCCAAACTTCTTGGGTCTTCTTTCAGGATGAAGCTTCCAACAATGGTCTTCATCATGGCCATATTTTGAACAATGTTTACATGTGAATTTTTCTCCTTCTTTCTTAACAACAACATTCTTTCTGCCATTTCCCTTGAACTTATTCTTTCCCTTGTCTCCATGGCTGAACGTCTTCTTGTTACCCTCATGAGTGTTGTTCCTTCCTCTTGCTTCCAAATGAGTAGCCTGTACACAAACTTCATCTAGACTTGAAGGATTAAACATGAGTATAGTATGTCTCAAATAACTATGTAAAGCTCCAATATATTTGAGCAAAGTTTCCTGAGAAGACAATTTTACTCCCAAAACCAAAGCTCTTCTCCTAAATTCTTGAGTAAATCTTTGCACACTTTGTCCTTTAGCTTGTCTAAAATTTTTCCATTCCATAGTTGCCTTTTGTTTATATGCCAATGGATAAAATTGTTTTTTAATTGCAACAATGAAATCATTCCAAGAAATCAAAATTTTACTATGCTTTTTCATATCCTCCTGAGTCTTGGATTCCCACCAAATAAGTGATGCACTATCCAATCTTAACGAAGCATGCTGAATTTTGGTTTCATCATCTTGAATTTTTTGTATTCTATAATATACTTCAATTTGACGTATCCAATTATCTAACTTCATAGCATTAACTTCTCCATTGTATATTGGCAATTCAAATTTTATATCAATCTTTAATGAAGGAATTTGTGAAGGAGTTTTACCATGCCCCTTTGAAGAATTCGGAAGAGGTCTTGAACTGGTAGAAGAAGAAGAAGAAGGAGGAGGAGGAGAGGGTGGTGGTGAAGCACCATTCCCTCCATTTCTGTTTGGAGTTTCGTCACCACTACTTCCCTTATGCCTTGAAGGGTTGGAGCCTTCACCTTGCGACAATATGTTCATTTCCATCAATATCTTCATCATCTCTCTCATCTCCATGAAATCCTTTCTGATATCTTCATCTTCTACAGGAACACGTTCATGACTTTCTTCATGAGACATACTTGGTGAATGCCTCCCTGAAACTTGCGGTGATGGTATATGCTTCCTCCTTCTCGGATGAGAACTTGGCTCCACAAGTTGACCTTCTCCTCTTGTGAGTTTCAACCTTTTCAACATCAGAAACAAAACACTTGCAAACAATCAAGTCTTCAAAAACCAGTGCTCTGATACCAACTTGATCTAAAAATGAAGAAGACTTGAAAATCTTGAAATTATTTTGCAAGTAAATGTTATGTGTTAAAAGCAAATGGATCAAATTTTCAACACATTAATTAAAGGATTACTCATGCAAGATACACATAGACAACAACATAATTAATGAACATAAGCACATAAACACAACAATTGATAAAGGAGTTCACCCCTCGATCATTATTATTAATTGCTCAAAGTTCTCAAAAACATGCCTTTCAATGCTCAAACTGACCAACAGACTTCTCCAATGGATTCAGAGCATCCAAAAACCCCTAGTTGGGCTTTTTCGGCACCTCAATCAGTCGAAAAACGAAAAAGTTAGGCCCCCTGGAAGTCCCCCCTTCAAGCTTGTTGTCTCTGCATTTACAAAATGCACCCTTGTGTCATGAACCTAGCACACACACAATATAAAGCGTGAAAACCCAGCACTGCGTGCAACCGTGCCAATGGTGCAAATTGTAGGACGGTTATGGGCGTGCCAGCCCCTAACCGCCTAGCACCTGGGCACGTGGGGGTCATATGACCGCGCGCTATGGAAAAAAGGGCCAAACGGTTGAAACCGTGCCAACCGTACCAACTCCCCCCTCCATGCTCTAGTTGTGGTCACATGCATTACCATAAAACCACGAGATTTTACACATTGTAAACATAAAATTCCGCGTGCCCATTCCACGGAGGGCATGGTCATATGGCATATGTTATAACCACGGGATATACATTTCAAACCCCACGTGCCATTTAATGGAGAGTAGAGTCATATGTAGTGCAAGTGTGACTGGGGGGTGGGGCCAAGCCCCAGCCCAGATCCCCACTGACCGGTACATAAATTGTTCTGAAATACATTGCATTACATATATTAAACAAGCAACAATGTGTGGGTTAGTGGTAGCCCACACTCCACCAACGCACGGAGCCAAAGGGAGGTCCGGGGTTCGACCCCCATGAACCCCATACAAGTTTTAAACAAAAAACTAAATGCCAATACCCGGGTGCCACGTGGCAGCCCATGACTGGGCCACGTGGCACCCAATCACTTTTCCAAACGATGCCACATGTCAGACTACCATTTATCCTCAGCTACCAACCAAACACTACCACATCATCATACAAATGTACGGCCCTACCACGTCAGCGTACAAATGTACGTCCCTACCACGTCAACCTGTACGGACTATATAGTCAGTGTCCCCTTTTTTGCCTGTTTGACATTCCGAACAAATTGCAATATCTCTCACTCCCGACGTCCGTTTGAGACGAAACAAGTTGCGTTGGGTTTGCAACGACAAGGCCTACGCTCTTGTCCATTTTGAAGCGATTCTGAGCACTTTGAATTTTTGAGCAAAATTTGATCCCCTGATCACTACAACTGTAAACATTATGAGCAGAAATATCACGCTTGGGAAAATTTTGTTTTCTTGTATAAAATAGATTTGGCATTTATGATTGAAAATTGTTATAGTGATATCTCATGATGACTGTATGTATGTAATACAGATGAGATGTTGGATATGCAAGATGGAAAGCATGGAAAAGACTATTGTTGTGACATGAGAACCATGTGGTAAGCCCTAATATCCCTATAATATGGTGTGTTTTGGTAACACAAGCCAGAGAGTCGTCTCGACTATAAGACTCGATAAAGTCTCTAGAAATATTCTTGTGCAAGAAATCATTGGCTAGGAAAGATGGATCGTCTGAGGGAATGTATAGCAAAGAAGGGAATGCATGAGCCTAGGCTTGGAAGGTGAGTGACCGAAAAGAAGAGGAGATTTTGATAGCTCTTGTAAACTATTGATTGGGATCATGCACACAATGGGTATGCCAAGGGAAAACAATGAGCCAAGTTAACAAGATATCCATATGGATGCAGCTCCATGAACTGCACAGATAAGTATTGTACTGGATTATGAAAAAAATACTCTTAAATTATGAACAAAAATAAATACTTTATGCACAAAATTGTGAATTGATATGCTTGTTGATTCAAAATGTTGTAGGAAAATAATGAGTGTTGAGGATCTAGAAAACTGCTAGACTACGAGGGAAAAGAAGAAGGTAATGTTGGAGCAGCTGAATGACAAAGGAATGGAAGGAAGAAAGTCCCATGGACTTTTTGTAGCTAAAGTTATGGAAGTCACAACTCTAAAACTTCATGGCTGAGTGCACTGGAGCTCTGGAGAGAAGTGGAACAAGCTTAGGGTTTCATGGAAGAGAAAGTGGTTCATTTCCTTGGGTTGTGTAGGGCTGAGAGGGAAGGAGAGCTTGTTGGTTGGAACTATTGCCAGGAATATAAATTTAGAAGACCATTATACATGTTTTGGGTCAGAATGCCTATGTATACATGTTTAATTTTATGCCAGAGTGTCTATGTATATAAGAGTTGGTTGGATTGCCTATGTGGATTAAGGAAAAAGAGCCTATATTTGTAATGTTAATAACATTGGAATGGTGTTTTGCACTTAGGACAGTGTCAAAATAAAGGGAGGGGGATGTAACATCCTAGTTTTAACCCTTATGAACTATAATGTATTATGTATTTGTGACTTAGGCTGGTGAGCTGGTAAAGTTGAAAAAGGGCCAGAGTGCCTAGGAAATGTAATACTTCAAATAGATTAATAAAATACATTGTTGGCTGCAAGATGGACAAGGACAATAGAGATATGGGGATATGATTCCATGAGAGAGGGGGATTAAGGGGCTGAGTCTTTTTGTTATATTTTATTTACCTATAATTTATTTTATGGAGAAAAGGGGTTACATGAGCTTCTTATGATGTGCATGGAAATGAATTGATGGAAGAAGAAATCCATTTCTTAATGGTTGTAATAAATTATTGATCATTCCAAGAGGGAATGGATGCATGTGTGCATGAGATTGATGGAGGTTTAGAAAGAACTATCCACAGCTGAGAATCCTTGCAGTTTCCAGGAGGGATATTTCCTGACCCGCAGCATTGGATCCCTGGAGAGAAATGGGACGACTTGAGGGACTGCATGGCAGAGAAAGGTGTTCATTTCTTTCAGTTGTGTAGGGTGAGGGGGAAAGAGAGATAGAAATTGTTACGAGGAAAATCACTCTATGGCATGGGATAAACCACAATAGATAAAAATGACTGCATAAATCAACTCTAATATCAAGTATGCTATATAAACAAATATGCTAACAAGACAAGATAAAGAGTCTACCTCGTCCAGACATTCAATGAAGTCCATCATTGAGCACTTGACTCAAAGCAATACACCTGCAAATTGTCCTCAACAACCAAGATACACAAGCATATGGTGATAATATATAAATTTATCACATACAATAGCATAATCCATCAATATTCATAACAAATACTCCCATGGAATAACAATTCAAATATTTGCAAGACATTAATTGGATGAGAAAAGAGTATTTATATTAAAGTGTAATCAACATAAGTGTATGAATGAAAACATTTTGTGTCGGCACGTTTGAAACCGAGAAACTAAGTCCCTTCCAGCTGGGCCTCCACCAAAGGAAAGCTCATATAAGAGATAAAATGAGGTTCTCCATCAAATAGGGAAGAGCTTGGGGGCTGAACAATGTGTTCAGAATTAAAGGACAAAGGGATGTAGACTCAATATGAAGTGAATAATTTCTCCAAAGTAAATTTTCTCTCAAAGTTGAATTCTTCTCCTCTTATTCATGACTTGGATATGGCCCATTTATAGTCTTCAAATGGAATTGAAGAGCCGATTCAGAATGTTTCCAGTTTATGGAAGGTCAAGGATCATGTATATTGTGACGTGACATGGAAACCCAACACCATTTTTAATTTTGAGCACAAAACCCGATGTACGCAGGTTGTAATGGTGCAACCTATGTATATGCATGTTGTATAGTTGTTAGGGAGCGTGGAAAAATAAATTTTTTAGCACTGGGAACTGCAAAAGGGGACTTCAATTTTGCATAGGGAAATGGAAAAGGGCTTCTGAGAAAGTTTGCATAGGGTGAGGTAAATCTTGCTATAACAGATGCCCCCTAATGTGTGAGGTTAGAGTAGTATCTGCGATGGCCGAAATATATTATAATTCTAAGAAGTGGAGTAATGGAGACCCAAATGGACTAACTAGTTGCTCATAAGAATATTACAATCCATAATGAATTTGCACACATGGATGCCAATTTGAATTACACTACATACCCATGTGGAAATATACCAAACAGTTGTTCATGGCCATGAATAGGAAATACAAAAGTCGATACATGCCATAGGTTTTCAAAGTCACAAACAGGGCCCGGTGAAAACCAGTCGCAAAATAAATATGAAGATGTCTATATAAAATGGAGTATAATCTGATCTCCCATGATCACTGAAGTCATATAGGTACCGGTCCAATGAATGATAGCAATAACTCATGAAAGCTGTGACTATGAACTGATGTCTTCAAGTCTTCTACACGATCCTCCAAAGGTGTAAGTAAACATCATGTGAATAAAGGAGTTGAGGCCAAACATAATGAGACTTTGTTTGATTACTGGTCATTAAGGTATATTGTTAAGAAACACAAGACAACCTATCGATAATGAAAGTAGGTATCAAGGTACCGATTACATTTTTACAAGTGTGAATAAAGGTGTTTAGGTAAAATACTTGAAGAATCCATCGATCATGAGACATTGATGTATTTCCAACTGTCAATGGTGAGAGAACCTGCCTCTGATGACTGCAAGCCTCTAGGTACTCATAGGACTCTAGGTCTCATTTCCAGAATAGATGGGTTGAATTTGATGGAAGGAGAGTCGTTGAAAGGAGAGAATTAAGGCATATCTCATCATTCAGCATGAGGTACAAAGTAGGATCTTGATGATTTGGAGAAACTCAGACAAAGAACATGTTCATGAACTGACGACCCTGTGCATCTTATGGATGCACCAGATGAAAGAAATGCACAAAAAAGACCCTCTGAATAGCATCCAATAAGGAAAATTGCTGACAAAGGCGAGGAAACCACCAATAAGGCTAACGAAATCCAAGACACTTCATGAATCCCAATGTGTGAATATATTTATTTCCTTTGAACAAAAGGGAAACCCCACAGTCAACAATTAATGAGGATATGTCGACTGATTGGTTCAAGGTTACCTACTCATAAGGAAAGTAGGACCAGGGTGCACAGTAGGACTACAACTTCATGTAACTTTGAGACACACTGAGGGTATGGCCAACATGCGAAGTCAAGAGTTTTGAGAAATGGCTGACATAGGCTGATAGACATCCTTTGAACAAGATCATGAGATATATGGATGAATTTGGCAGCATAGACTCAATGATGAAACTTTTTGATGCAATAGGCACCAATCAAACTCTCCATAGAGACTGGAAGAGTAACTAGTTGGGGGAGTAAACTTTAAGTAACGAGCTCAACTTACTAAGGTCATGATAAAAAAAAAAATTTGATGAAAATTGGACTCAAAATTTTTTCCTTTGTTCAAAGGCGACACAACTGTTGCCAACATAAGATAATATTCTTTTCTCGCTTGTCTTTTTTTGTTTTTTCATATTCAAATGAATGTTATGATACAGAGGAGGAAATGAGTGTCACAAGTAAGAAACTAGTTCAAAAAGTGGAACATACCTATGTTCAATGAAAGGAGGTGCATGCAGGATATGGACACTCGGGGGAATGTTTCCTCTTGGGGTATAGGGTGTCAAGCTGCAAAGGATATAAACAAGTCTCTGCTTGGCTGATGATGCAAACTGCTGAGGTGGTAGGTTTATTATGTAAAAGCGAGAACCGACAATAGGCTCAATACTGCAAACCAGAGAATGAGATGCAATTACAACTTAACACCAAAGAATGTCTTTTTTCATAAATTTAGTATACTTGGTTTGAAAAAGGGTTGAACTTACACCAAATAGACATCCTTTCAAATCCAATTTACGAGTGTGAAAGAGACAAGTTCACTCGACAATATTTTATCTTTTTGAGAGAGTCAGAAAATAAATTAAACAATACTTGTTGATGTTTTTATAAGCAGAATATCATGGGGGAGGACAGGTCTCCCATGCAGGACTTCTGTGAAAGGTAAGAAACTTACGAACAACTGACACGAGCTTGGGAAAACCCAAAGCTTTCCAAGTAGAGGAGGATAAAATAATTGTAGAGGTTACCTTCTATATGATATATCTAAGAACACTCCTTATATGGAAGGGTTTAGAAGAAGGAATTTGATATCCCACGAGACCATCCCAGTCAAAGGAAACCTCCCTAGGACTTGGAGGGAGCATACTCAAAGAGCATGGAACGCTCTCTTGTTCATAAGGTACAAGACTAGAAATGTTAATAACATGGTCAAAAGATGCACCACTCCTCAAAAAAGGAGTGGTGTCTACTGAATATTGCATCAAAATGACTGTTGTGTCAAGAAAAGAAGAATTAGAATGTTGTGAAACCAAAGACGAATATGAACCTGAAGGGTTATCAGACAAGGACTGGATTTCTTCTACTACAATAGTAGTAGGCCACAAGCGAGTTAAATGACCTCCTTTTCAAATCCTACAAAGGAACTTGGTCTTACGTACTATATGTCGAGGCTTCTCAATTGTATGGATTCCCACAACATGAATCACAATGGTTGGTGAGATGCTCTCAGCATGACTTCTAGAGGATATTGTCTCATCTCCAACATTATCTACAGAGGTTGGTGATGTATGTGCAGTGTGACTAACAATGAATAGAGTTGTTCCCCTAGCATGACATGTAGTGGTTGGTTGCGTCATTTGAGACCAAGGTTCCTGGAAAGATTGGGTTTGAAAAATTGTAGGCCAGTAAGGGATCTAGTCTACACCCTGGCCCTACCTGGCAGGGTAGTATCCTCCTCCAAATTGATTCATAAAGTGTTGTAAAGGCATCATCACCGAGGAAGACGTTTTTGAAGAGAAAACATCATGACAAGGGTTACTCAGGTGAGGATATAGGTTTCCCCCAGAAAAAGGGAATCCATGGAGGGGGTAGCTCGTACTATAAATCTGACTCCCTCTTTATGATATACCAGAGGATAGATGGGGGTCTACCACAGTAAAAGCATTCGTAGGAACTGGCACATTGGAAGAAGGATATATGGACTGAGTGTAATAATTGGAATAACTTCCCATTTGAGTTCTTTGTCCTGGAAAAGTGAAGCTATGATTGTATCTATGGGAAGGAATATTCCAACCTCCCACTATGAGATTTGGTTGAGGGGTATAACTCCCATGAAATGAAAATTTAGAAAAAGGAGGCAACATGCCCCCAGATCCAAAACTAGGATTCATATAAGAAGGCGAGGGAGAGGATGGCAAGTGTGAACACATGTCTGGCATACTATGAGAAAAATGATTAGAGGCCCAAGGTATTGACTGAGCATCGTGATTTTTCGTATCACTAGGAAGCATAGATAGATTTGTCCCCATGAAATGAGCAAATAAAATGGGATGGGTAGCGTTAGCTGAGGGAGTCAAGGGGTCTCCACTATCCATAATAATGGAAAATCATCATGCAATACAAAATACTAAGGGAAAATAACAGTCAAAGGGCACACCAAAAATAATAAAAAGGCCAATATGCACACAAACAGGATAAAGTGGCTAAAAGGGGCCTCCCTCCCTAAAGTAGGTATTCCTTGCCCAGAGGGGCCTGAGACTCCCTGCAAAATATTGGAGGTATCAGAATCAGTTATAAGGGCCTTTGTGGGCTTAACAACCAGTCGGTTAGACCCCCCTGAAGAGGTAATCCTCCATAAAGGTTGTGTGTTGTCTGACCCTTATCTCACCCAGGTTACCTGCATAATAACCCTACAAGTAACCTGTGTGGCTATCTATGTCAAGAAACTAATTCACCATGATATAACCAATGCACAAGAGAACTTTTGTAAGTTAGGTCCACCATATGGGAAGGGTAACAAAGCCCAAAATCTTGAAAGCACTGCCTCTCACAGAGGTAAAGGTACTATAAATACCCCCATATATCAATATATCCCCATAAATATCTCTAACGATAAGAAGGTATTGGGGGGATCTCCCCTCAACCAACTTCACATGACCTCGTGCTTAACTTCGGTGTGAGCAGAGCCTCTTGACGTCACCAATTATACAATGGATTTCACCACTCCCTTAGTTAGACACATATGTTTATTTTAATAGCCTTGGAGAAGTTTACTCAAAAAATCCTATTCCAAGGCTCTAAATCTTAAGCTAGTTTGTGCACCCTAAAAAATAAAATCGTTTCTAATCAGTTTTAAATTTATCAGTGTTACGAGGAAAATCACTCTATGGCATGGCGTAAACCACAACAAATGAAAATGACTGCAGAAATCAACTCTAATATCAAGTATGCTATATAAACAAATATGCTAACAAGACAAGATAAAGAGTCTACCTCGTTCAGATGTTCGATGAAGTCCACCATTGAGCACTTGACTAAAATAAATACACCTGCAACTTGTCCTCAACAACCAAGATATGTAATCATATGGTGATAATATATAAAGTTATCACATACAATAGAATAATCCATCAATATTCATAACAAATATGCCATGGAATAACAATTTAAATATTTGCAAGACATTAATTTGACGAGAAAAGAGTATTTCTATTAAAATGTAATCAACAGAAGTGTATGAATGACAAACTTTCGTGTTGGCACGTTCAAAACCGAGAAACTTAGTCCCTTATAGCTAGGCCTCCATCATTTCAATCCTCCACCAAAGGCAAGCTCATATAAGAGAGACAATGAGGTTCTCCATCAAATAGGGAAGACCTTGGGGGTTGAACAATGTGTTCAGACTTAAAAGGAGAAAGGGATGCAGACTCAATATGAAGTGAATAATTTCTCCAGAGTAACTTTTCTCTCAAAGTTGAATTCTTCTCCTCTTCTTCACATCTTGGATATGGCTCATTTATATCCTTCAAATGGAACTGAAGGGTTGAGTCAGAATGATTCTAGTATATGGAAGGTCAAGGATCATGGATCTTGTGACATGACATGGAAACCTGACACCATTTTTAATTTTGAGCACAAAACCTAATGTACGCAGGCTCAAATGGTGCAACTTATGTATACACATGTTGTATAGCTGTTAGGGCACATATATGTGGAAAAATACAATTTTAATCTCTAGGAACTGCAAAAGGGGACTTCAAGTCTACATAGGGAAATGGAAAAGGCCTTCTGAGAAAGTTTGCATAGGGTGAGGCAAATCTTGCTATAACAGAAATTCAAATTTGTTGTGTGGTTGGGAAACATGAGAGCTAGTCAGCCAACTTTTTTGTGTTTCATAATTGGCCTAGGACCCATCCTTGTGGATTCATAGCCATGGCTTGGGGGTGACCTGTTGTTTACAGTAAAATAACAACAATGTCTATGGTTGGGAGGAACTTCCTTGGTCTGTAGCCAGTTGGTGAAACTTTACTTGAAAATATAAGTTCTCTTTGTCGTGCATTTTATGTACAATGTTTATTCCACTGTGTATTTAATTATCTATGAGATATGTATTTATAATGTTTGTTTATGTTGGTTATTTGTTGTGCATGGTGCGTTGTTTACGTATTTATGTTGTAGCATTGATATTGATTTATGCATGAGGGTCTTTCATGCTTGATTTCAGATTGAGATCAGTTCATATGCAAGTTTCTGCAGTAGCATGGCCAACCCGTGGGTGTTTGGGTATGTTATAGGTTCATTACTATGGGTCGAGAATAACTCAGAGGTTGGGTAGCACTATAGGCGGGGACCTTCGGCACCCACACCATTGAAGATGAAGGAGTTGAAGAGATCCCACTAATCATAGAAGAGAAGGGAGTTGAAGGAGTCTCTAAGATGCTCGAGTCTGACTCAGTACTCATAACTGGTTTATCGTGAGTCTGGGAGGTGGAGATATATGTACCAGATTTGTTAACTCTATGCCTTTTAGAAGAAAACCTTGGTAAAGGATCAAGATGTGGTGGTAACTTCAACAAACGACGAGACCAATGAGGACGTTGGTATTGATCCATGATGACTCAAGTCTCAAGATATAAAACAAAATCCTAGTGCCAACTAGTAATCAGAGAGAACACCAGAATAAAGAAAAAATGCCAATGCATACGAACATGATATAGTGGTTGAAAAGGTGCCTCCCTCACTAGAGTAGATATGTCTCTCCCAAGAGGGGCCTGAGACTCCCTTCAAAACATTGGAGGTATCAGAATTAGTTATAAGGGCCCTTGTGGGATTAACCTTGTGGGATTAACAATGCAGTTGGTCAGATCCCCCCAGAGAGGTAATCCTCCATAAAGGTTGTGTGTTTTTTTACCATTATCTGACTCAGGGTACTTGCAGAATAACCCTTGCAAGTAACCTATGTGGCTACCTATGTCAAGCAACTAGAGTCACCACAATATAACCAATGTGAAGGAGAACAATCATAAGTCTGTTCCACTCTATGGGCAGGGTAACAAAGCCCAAAATATCTAAAGAACCACCTCTCACTGAGGTAAATGTACTAGAAAGACCCCCAAATACAAATAGAACCCCAGAAATATCTCTGACGCTAAGAAGGTATTAGAGGGTTATCTTTGCAACCAACTTCATGCGACCTCATTCTTAACTCCAGTGTGAGAATACCCTCATGACATCACTTATTAAACAATGGGTTTCACCGCTCCCTAGTTAGACACATATATTTAGTTTAATAGCCTTGGAGAATTTTACTCACAAAATTCTATTCCAAGGCCCTATGTCCTATACTAGTTTATGTACCCTCAAAAATAAAATTGTTTCTAATCAATTTTAATAAATCGACATTAATTTTAATGGATTTTTCTTACTCAAGAGGTGTGGTCATGAAACTGATGGTATTACGACTGAGCATATAAAAATAAGAAAATATAAAAACACAACTAAGTACTAGTCTTGAATTTCAAAGATACAATATGCTTTTAAATGCAATTTTTCCAATGCAATCTCTACAATTTCAATGAAAAGAAATCTCTCCACATGTGTCAAAATCAATGCAATGTAATTAAAAGTGCAAATGCCATAATGCGAATAATCAAATATTTTTGTATTTTTTATATAAAGAAAAGAAAATGCAAGGACTGAATAGAAACTTCACAGGCAGACCCTACTGCAAGAAAAAAGAAACAATCCAAGTAGGCTACCAAGAAGAAAACACTTAGACCAATTTTTAAGGACAACCAAATATTATAAGAAAGAAATCCACCCAAAAATTCAACAATAAAAAGGCTTCCTATCACTTTGTAGGTAGTTAACAGTTAGAACAGGGACCTAAGAAGACTCAGCAACCAACCAAACCTACCGAGTAAACACAAAATTTAGCCAACAAGACTAAAGATATGATGTATGTGATTGTTTGTGCACAAATCACATATATACGCCCCGTAAAGGAAGACAACTTGTGTATATACACGTATGTCAAGGGAAAAATTACGTAGATGAAGAAAATCAATGTGAGGGAAAGGGTTAATCCAAGAGACTCAGATGCAAGGTAAAAAATAGTTTTTCGAGCAATAGGAGACAAGGAAACTTAGGCTAACGGAGAGAAAAACGAGAAAAACACTCCAAACCCCAAAAAAGGAACTTCAATCCCCAGTATGGTCACCAATTATGTTACCAGGAAAATTTCTCTATGGAAAGGGATAAACCACAAAATATGGAATGACATGCAAAAATCAACTATAATCCCAAGTATGATATATAAATGAAATGATCACAAGACAAGGTTAAGAGCCTACGTCATCCGGATGTTCGAAGAAGACCATTGTTGAGCACGTGACCCAAAGATTTATACATGTAGCTTGTCCTAAACAACCAAGATATGCAAGAATATGGTGATAATATATAATTTTAGCATATATATATTAGCATAATCCATTAACATACATGAAAAATACACCCATGGAATAATAATTCAAATATTTTCAAGATATCAATTGGACGAGAAAATAGTATTTCTATTAAAGTAATTAGCAGAAGTACATAGGTGACAAACTTATGTAACGAAACATATCAGAACTAAGAAACTAAGTCCCTCCAACTGGGCCTCCACCACTTCAATCATCCACCAAAGGAAAGCTCATATAATAGAGTCAATGAGGTTCTCCATCACAAAGAAGGAAGATATTAGGGGCTAAACAAGGAGTTCATACTTTCAAGGAAAAGGGATGCAGACTCAATATGAAGTGAAAATTCTCCAGAGTGTCTTTTCTCTCAAAGGTGAATTGTTCTTTTCAATGCCTGGATATGGCTCAATTTATAGACTTAAAAAGGAAATGAAGGGTCGAGTTAGAGCATTTCTAGTATATGGAAGGTCAAGGATCATGCATCTCATCACATGGCATGGAAACCCGACATAAGTTTTAATTTTGAGCGCCAAACCCAATGTATGTGGGATGTAGTGCATAAACCTACGTATACGCTTATTGTATAACTAATAGGGTGCGTATATCTGCACTGGTGCGTTACATTTATCTTACACACCGCTTAAACCAAAAAAAAAATTAAAATCTTAATGCACATAAACATTTTTTTAGAAATTGGCAAACAATTGGTGCGTATAAGTTCACTACATGCACTGGTACATGTAACGAACACTGATGCATCATCACATAAAAATTTCCAAATTTATGAGTATGAAACTTTTTGTGGTGTGTTTTGGTCGTTACTATCACACCATGTACGATGCCACCAAAACAATTTACAGGGTGCACCCCAACACAATGTCATATTTCTCAGCGATGCGTTTTGTAAACATGAATGCCCTGGTGCATGTTGGAAATACTAAAACAACTGAGAGGGGGGGGTGAATCAGTTGT
>CBVK0100352819.1:0-20502 GCA_900067695.1 Picea abies
TGATTTACTCTCTCAGTCTGCCCATCTGTTTCAGGATGATAAGCTGTGCTTAAGTTCAACTGAGTTCCCAACGCTGATTATAAACTTGTCCAAAACCTAGAAGTGAATCTGGAGTCCCTATCTAAAATGATCTTTTTAGGTATCCCGTGCAAATAGATAACTTCGCTTACAAACACACGTGCCACATCAGTGACATCGTAAGTGTTTCTAACCGGAATAAAATGAGCACTCTTGGTTAACTTATCCACTATCACAAGAATGGCATTGTGTCTATGAGATGTGAGAGGAAACCCCACTACAAAATCCATAGAGATGACTTCCAACTTGGACATAGGAACATCATGTGGTTGTAGGAGGCCTGTTGGGTGATGGTGGTTGGCTTTCACCTGTTGACACTCTAGGAATTTGGTGACGAAATGGACTACATCGCATTTCATACCTACCCAAAAGAAGAGCTTCTTCATATATGCGTACATCTTCTTCACTCCCGGATGCACACAATAAAGTGATCTATGGGCTTCCTTCAGTATGATGCTTCGAATATCCCCATTCTCAGGGATGTACATCCTTCCTCGATATCTTAACAATCCGTCTGTTTCCAGACTATATCCTTCATACTTTGGCTCTAACTGCCTCCCGCTCTGGAGGTTTGAAGTAACCTTCAAATACCAACTGTCTCCTTGGAGTTGTTCCAACACACGCTCCCTCAGATTGACCTTTAAGGTTACCAAGGAGAAGATATGTGGTCTCCTACTCAATGCATCTACGACCACATTTTCCTTTCCCTTGATGTATGATATACCAAAATCGTACTCACTCATAAACTCACTCTATCGCCTTTGCCTGGCATTCAGATCTCTTTGAGTGAAGAGATGTTTTAAACTTTGATGGTCCATTTTGAGCTCAAAGTTTCGCCCAACAAGATAGTGCCTCCAAATTTTGAGAGCTAGCATTACAGCTGCCAACTCTAAATCATGAGTCACATATAACTCTTCGTGCTTCTTCAACTTCCTTGACACATAAGCTATCACTCCTCCATCCTGCATTAGCATGGCCCCCAATCCTTGTTTCGAGGCATCCGTGCAGACCGTGAAATCCTTTTCCATATCCGACACTCGTAGAATTGGCGCACTAGTTAGTAACCTCTTAAGCTCAATGAATGTTAAGCTCAATGAATGCACTATCACATTCTTCTGTCCATTCATACCTGACCCCCTTGCGTTGAAAAGTGGTGATGGGTTTCGCTATTTTTGAGAATCCTTCCACAAATCTCCGGTAATAACCCGCTAGCCCCATGAAGCTTCTCACCTCATGTGCATTTTTCGGCACTGGCCACTCCATAATGGCCTTTACCTTTTCTGGGTCCACAGAGATTCCTTCGCCGGAAATGATATGACCTAAATAGTGGATTTCTTTCTGGAAGAAGGAACACTTCGACAGTTTCCCATACAATTTGTTCTCTCTAAGGCAGGACAACACTATTCGCAAGTGTTCCTCATGTTCTCTTTCATTCTTGGAATAGATGAGGATGTCATCTAAAAAGACTTGTACAAAATGGTCTAAGTACTTCCGGAATACGCCGTTCATGAGGCTCATGAATACTGCTGGCGCATTGGTCAATCCGAAAGGTACTACAAAAAACTCATAATGTCCAAACCGAGTTCGAAAGGCTGTTTTTGGGATATCACCTTCCTTAATCCTTAACTAATGATACCCTGATCACAAATCGATCTTTGAGAATACCGCTGCTCCTTTCATCTGATCGAAGAGGTCATCTATTTGTGGCATCGGGTACCTGTTCTTCACTGTAGCATGGTTCAAGTCCCTGTAGTCTATACACAGTCGTAAGGATCCATCCTTCTTCTTTAAAAAAATTACCGGTGCATCCCAAGGTGAGACACTGGGCCTTATTAGCCCTAAGTCCAGTAACTCTTTCAACTGCATTTGCAATTCACAAAGTTCTGGCGCTGTCATCCAATACAGAGTTTTGGAAATTGGTTCTGCACTAGGTTTTAGCTCAATTGTAAAATCAAGCTCCCTCTCAGGAGGTAACCCTGGTAACTCATTCGGGAAAACATCTTGAAATTCTGACAATACCGGATACTGATCCAATGAGGGTCCCTTCCTTTCATTCACTGCTTCCACTACATAAATTCGACACCCTTGCCTCAAGCATCGCTTAACCTTCATAGTGTATATAAAGCATAGCGACGCTTTTCTCTGTACACCCTGGATCTCTATTGGTCTTCCTTCATCATCGACACAAAGCACCCTCTTTGCGAAACAATCTACCAAAGCTCGATGAGCTGCTAACCAATCCATTGCAATGATTAGGTCATATGCCCCAAGAGCAGTGACGTATACCTTCAACCTGGTAGTACACACTCCCAGGTCTACTATACAATTATCGACACTAGGTCCTACTGCTTGTTTTTCCCCCGAAGACATCTCGACTTGTTTAAAGTCATCGTGCTCGTAGGCTGCCAACCCACTCTTTTCTAATGCATATGGTGAAATGAAACTATCTGTCGCACCAGAATCAAAAAAAATCTTAACATTGATATGATTTATCGTACCTGATGACTCCACCACCGTGGATTGATGTTCAGCCTGGTGGTTATTAACTGCTACGTAAATATGGTGGTTGCTACTTGCTCTCCCCATCGACGCCTTTCCTTCTCTATGCACGAACCCTGATTGTAACTCTGGGCAGTCACGTTGGTAATGGGGTCCCCGACACCCCCAACAGGTAACGCCAGATTGAACCTGTGCATTGTTATGTGTCTGTCTTTGAAATGAGTTCCTACCCCTGGAACCCCTGCCCCTGCTCACTATTCCCTGAGATGGTCGTGGTCCTGTCTGCATCATTGGCGATGAAAGAGATGCTGCACTCGCTGCCATTGATATCCCTGCAACTACTGTCCTTGGTGCGATTATGTTACCATACGGCAGTGGCCTTGAGTCCCCTCCCCTAGGAAATGTCCGCGGGGCCTTTCCTATGAACCCCGGGCGATGCGGAAATGTCGATCTTGTACCCCCAGTCAAGTTCATATGTTCTTCCATGTAACACGCATTTTCCACTGCCTCTGCTACTGAAGACGTCTTCCACATCCTCACCATAGTTCTTATCCTAGGGTTCAATCCATAGATGAAGCGCTCTGCCTGTCGTTGGTCACTATCCATATATGACACATATTTGACCAGTTCCATAAACCTGATCTCATATTCTTCTATAGTTTTGTTTCCCTATACTAAGGCATGAAATTCCCCTACCTGTTATTCCTCGTAGTATGCTGGTAGATATTTCCTCCTGAACCTCTCCTCGAAAAGTTCCCATGATACTATGTCTGGGGTAAGGTGCAGTTGTCTTTCCAGGTTACCCCACCAGTTTAGGGCACTGTCTCTTAACTGAAAAATGGCGATCTTCGCCTTTGAGTTGGACGCATAGTCCCTTAAGGAAAAACACCTTGTCATGCCTTCCAACCATGCTTCCGCGCGTTCACTGGCGCGACCTCCGACAAACTCCGGAAGTTTGATCTTCTGCAACTCTAGCATGATGTCTTCAGGTGGAGGTCCTCCCCCTGAATCCCTTGATGCTTCTGGATTACCTGTTCCAGATGGTGGGGGTTCCACTTCAGTCCCTGCCGGTTGTCGCCCCTTTAAAGTCTCATTGATGCCTTCCAACGAGTGCAGTATGAGGGCAAGTTCGGGCGATGGTGGTGGTGGCGCTGGCGGTGTTGGCGGTGCTTGCGACGACGCTCCCCTGCCTCGACCCCTTCAAGTACTGACCATCCTGTATGATTTGACCTGCATCCACCAAAGTTGTCAGGGTGAGTTCCAGGATGTTTCAAATTGGTGCTACTCAAACTAGAAACAGGGTTAGGCATAAGTTTTCTTTACTTGTCTGTAAACATATGTCACTCCATTAGGGGATTGGCTAGGTTAGGGTTAGGTTTAAGAATCTAAGCTTCGTTTCTTCGCCCCTACGAAAATAACTATTGGTTCCTTTGCCCTGTAGCTACGCTATATTTGCGCCTTACTCGCCACTTCCTAGGCTTACTCTCCTAGGGCATATGTCGCCTCCTTCCCGCTTGTCCTAGTCTGAGCCCTTTTAATTTATGCTTACAACTTGATTAAAAATGACTCTCGACCTTATGTTTATCAATTTATGTCGATATGCGTACACCTATTGACAATGGCACAATTAATGATCTTTTAATCTTAATTAACCTAAAACCATTATCTGATGGCTACGTCTTGAAAATGCTTGGCATGTGGTCTTGGGTATGACAGTTAAAGTATTTATTTATGAAATTATTTGTAGAGAAACAACGCATGGCGCGTTGGTAGGGTGGCCATTGCCAAGACTTTGACCGGTGGGGAGGTCCGGGGTTCGATCCCCACGGACTCCAAACATTTTAATTTAATTAATTAATCATAATTACTTTTAATTAATTAATATCCTTAGTTTTAATTTGCTGCGTATATTATATTATTATTATTGTGTGTGTTTTTTTTTAAAGGTGCATGTGATGGCACGTTAGTAAGTTTGTTGCCTTAAGTCTTAGGTAGTGGGTGGTGGTCATGGGTTCAAAACCCATAGACTCCATATCACCCCCCCCTTTTTTTTATATACCTAGTTTTAAATTAATTAATTTAAATTTAAAAAAAAAAAAATCCATGATTTGAATTACACCAGATTTATTTAACTTAACTACTATAGTATTTGTTTATTATAAATATATATATTTATATTTATATATTTTTAAATAATAATAACCCTAAACTAAAATTATAAAAATAACGTAATAAACAAATAAATAAAAATATAATTAAAATAAACCTTTACATTATCACTAAACTAAATTAAGAAAAATAATAATAAATAAATAAAACTTAGAGTCGGGCAGTGGGTCCTTGCATGAGGCCCACGTGCCTGCTCCCAGGTGCTCATGTGGCCTCGTATGCGCTGGTGTCATGGCTTGTGCATGGCAGTGGCTTGTCATTCGATCGTTGGGCTTTTTGTGAACTGAGCGTCGGCTTTCTGCATTTTTACTGTGCACGTCTTTTGCCCAAAGGGTAAGTTCAAACGCTATATATTTTTTTTATCAATGTTTTGAATGGGTTATTGCTTTGGGGTTTAGGACTCGACTGCTCTTACCGACACAGAGTAGAACAAGATAGGATCATCCCCTGAAGTGCATGATCATTGTATTCATTTATACATATATACAGTCTTCCTTGTCTTTTGGATTTGCAACTTTCTCGTGTGTAAACAATGGCAGGTATTGGTGTGAGAGGGGTGGGCAACACTGGACTTAAGGTGAGCTCCCACCGAGGAATGTGAGACCACTCTCGTGAGCTTTCTGAATAACCCTGTCCCAAGACAGCAACATTATTTCTACTGAACTCAAAACCCCCGACTCTTCATCGAATACGGCTGCAACTGCAAACGCAATATCCCTTTCCTCCACCAAATCCGAAGTAAGTTTAGAAATATCGGCTATAACATCTGAAACCTCCGTAGAGGCACCCCTGCTTTTCCATATGCCTCTTTCGTCAAGGTACTGAAATATTTGTGTTTGAGTCTGTATTTTAGGGAAGATTTTACTATTCATTTGGCGAAATTTCAATTATTTAGACGAAGATATAGGGGTGCGTAGTGCATAAAACATATTTCCCTCATGGGCTCCTTCCGTTAGTTTCATGTGTGTTAACTCGGGTGTTGTCCTATGAATTACGGATTGTGTTGCCTGTTTGATCGACGCTTGCTTCCAAAACTTGGATATAGGGTTTACTCTTGCGATAAAAATTTTATTTCGCCGAAAATATAGAGAATTTGCTACTTATTTGCAAGATTTGTTGTAAAATGTTGTTTATTTAGCTGCAATACATATACCAAATGTAATGGATGCGCATGCACAGGTGACTACTCCGTGAGGATAAGTCGACCAGGGTTTTAGAATCTCCTCTTTACAAACCAAAAAAAAAAAATCATGGAGAACAAGGGCGATGGCAAGAAGAGAAAGCTGGATGAGGAAGCCAATGGTGCTGCTCTGCAACTCTCGAAGGACCATCTCCACTCACTGTTGGAGCCACTAAGAAAAGAGCAGTTGATTTCTTTGCTAGTCGATGCGTAAGTATATATAATTCCTATTCATAATCTTATCTCATTTCTGTTTATAACGCCGTGGGTTGGGCTTTCCTTTAAATCCTTTTTTTTTTTGTCTTCTTGAAATGTTCCCCCATATTTGCCTTTGATATTAAGGATCCAGGGTCAGTCCTTGGTTCACTGAGTTGAAATCGTACGTGGTAGTGGGCTGGGAAATGGCACAAGTTTCTCTCACTACTTGATCTTGGCTGTGTATATGTACGGAATGCTACTTACGTATACCTTAGCAACCATTAAATGTTTTCCTTCAATATAATTTCTTATTGAAAGCATCTCCATTCTATTGCATGTCTTATTTTGCTAAGCTAATTTCACTGATTTTCATAAATGTTGTTTCAGTCTTTAGATCTTTCATGCTGAGTAATATCCCATCCAATATTGAGGAAGGATCCCATAAGGGGCCAAAACATGGTGCACAATGAGTTGAGCTGATATTTTCGATGCCTTGTGATTTGCGCTTGATGCTTAGTGTTGTTGATGGGTGAATTAGCTTGGCTTGAAAGGTCATTATTATTTTCTTTTCCTTTTTTTTTTTATATATATATTACTCTTTTTTTTTTCTTTTTTTTTTAAACTATTATTATCTTCTTTATTTTGCCTGGTTTTAGACTAAAAGCATATTTAGTCATCTTTCTGGTGGCTCTATGATTCCAATTTAGTTTCTTGATATTCTGATTCCTTTATTTCATGCTTAATCTCATAATAGTAATTGGATTCTTGTACATTTATATTTTTCTTGAATCTTACATTACTAGATCTAACACTGCCTGTTATATTATGGTATTACCATTGTCTTCATTAGAGTGACATTGCATAGAAGTAGCTTACAGGATAGTTGCTTTGAATACTGAATCATATTAACATCCTCTAAAATTTTTGAACTTGGCCCATAGGCCTCGATTCTTATTTAACCTAATGCGTTTATTTGTTTTATTTTTATTTTTATTAATGTTTCTATATTTTATGTGCAGGTCAAGCGTGGCTGGAGTTTTTCTCAAAAGAATGTACAAATAAAAACTAAATGTACAAATAAAAACTACCCCTTATTTAGGCCCTCGGTTCCAGATTTGAACCAAGGCTCTGATACCAAATGTAATGAACGAATAATTTAAACAACCTACTTAGTAGTAAAATTCAAGAAATTTTACTAATTTAACTCATTCGTATGCAATTTCGTCAATATAATAAAATTTAATAACAAATTAATTCAAAACAATGCATAATTCTTACCTAAACCTGATGCTATTATTTGCTCGGTGCTTGCTTCCTTCCCGCTTCTTTAGAATACTACCCAAAACTGTCCTCCCTGCTGACTAGGTAGCTCCCTAGCCCCAGGATATCAACGGATATCCTGGCCCTCTGTGCCCAAAACCCCCAGCAACCCCCGGTGCACTGTGTCAATTCCACTC
Source organism: Picea abies (assembly GCA_900067695.1). NCBI lineage: Eukaryota > Viridiplantae > Streptophyta > Pinopsida > Pinales > Pinaceae > Picea > Picea abies. The sequence continues at coordinate 7,582 of CBVK0100352819.1, forward strand.
CAAATTTCACTCTGTCAATCCTCCACTCCCAAGATTCATCCCCAACTCCCCGTCGAATCCTCCTCCCCTCCAACTCCTTTCCTTCCTTATCCCTCCTTCACCGACACTCCTCCCCCATTAACTCCCTACCTAACTCCTTTATTACCCCTTATCCTCCCGCCGTTAATACCCTTATCCCTCCTTTATTACCCCTTATCCTCATGTATTTAATATGTTATCCCTTGTGGGATACGTAACTTAATTTAATATTATATTTTATTATCCACCTTTTATTTACTACTTTATTAATTAATGAATTAATTAATGCTTAAATTAATCATTAACCATCATGAACAACTATTTAATAATAATCAATTAGAAATGTTATTTTAAGACATAAATATAGTTTAGCTAATCTTTTAGGATTATATTATTAAATTAATTATACTTAATAATCAAGGGTCGTTACACATCCCTGGTATATTGTATATGAATTCATTGCCCCCACTTCATGTTTTAAAAATATAAGGCAGATGGTGAAAGGAAATTCATAAAATGATTGCCCTCATCTCATCACTTAAGTGTAAAATTGCCAATTGAAGTGGTGAAAGGAAATTCAATATGGGAAATTAGATAACTTCACTAGGGTACTGAGCAGGCTCGCTAGAATTGAAGAAATGTCTATGATATCTGGAAGGATGTTATACATGAATTATAATGTACTCTGGTAACTCGTTCTCTTTTCGACTAGATCTACATTCTAAGCTAACACGAGACTCCCTATCTAAAAACACTAAAATTACTTTACCTTGATGCAAACAAAATCGAAAAGAGCCTGTTAGAACGATTAAGGTTGTTTTGATTATCTTAAGAAATCTGAAGTCATTTTTAAGAAAAGGAAGCCATTGATAAGCCTAAACTCGAGAGCAATAAATGATTAAGTTTTGAAAGTTTTCAGAGATAAGGATGAAATCTTAAGTTTTTATGTGTGCCCTCTTTCAGAATTTGTTTCACAAAAATGCAATAATGACTCCATTTACCCAATAAAGGCACTTGGTCTAGTGTTCTTCTCATCCCGCAGGGAGACGAGATCCATAGATGGAGCCTATGTTGAAACATATATTTTTTCTAAACTTTAGACTTAAATAATTTTAATTCTTGTTTAATTAAAGACAAACACACACTTGGATATCACCATTGATGGGGTCTTCCCTTTAATACAAAGATCCTAAATTATTTAAATTTATGGAGCCTCCCACTAGTTGGAAGGTCAAATCACTAAAGACAATCTTCAAAATGTCAGGTCTCGAGGTTTCGCAGACCTAACAGTCCAACATGTAACGAATCTTAATGTCCTGACATGTGAAATCGCGAAACTGCGATAAGTTTCAAGCCATGTTAATTAAAGCATTAAAAAAGATTAATACAAATTAATCACATCAAGACTTCACAATTCGAGGATCCATGGCTCGAGCGATCATCAAATTCCTGATATACGAAATTGTGAAACCAGCTTAAATTAAACCAGGTGAATTAAATGATTAATAATGATTAACGATAATTAAATCATATCATAGTTTCATGTTTCAGGGATCCTGTCTTGAAACAACAAGTTGAAATCCTGATACCCTAAGTTGTGAAACCCTTAATTAATCATGATTAATTAAAAGGTTAAACTCGATTAATATCAATTGATCAAATCGTGATCTCGCGATTCGGGGATCATAACTTGAAATGAAATAAGATCTCTCGGGATTCCAAACCCCGAAATGGATTAAGGTTAAACATGATTAATTAACAGGATAAAACTTGATTTATTAATACCTTAAACAGTATTATCTCCGGTAAATTTTATGTTGGTTTGAAATATGAGTAAATTGAAATGATCTCTATTCTTTCCCAGATCATGAAATATCGACCATTAATGACATTAATAGCTAATTTATGGAAATAATTTCAAATAAGATCCTTCTTTATCGCCCAAATATTTTGAATAAAGGAATTAAACGCGTTGTTAGAAAACGTCTACGCAGATTGATACGCTTAAGGCAAAGAAGATTTTTCATTTTTTGAATTACATTCTCATTTTCACATAGCTTGCTTAACAAGATACTCATCCTTGTGCGTTTTCTGTGACAAATAGCAGGTTTGTTTTTTAGGACTGCTACCATGCCACCATGAAAAGAAGCTAAAGCGACTAGTGAGAGTTCAGGCCAGAGTTCAGAATATATCTCCAACACCTCACCTAGAAATATAAACACATTTAAAACTTGGACGAATGTATTCAACATTCTACAGTGCGAGCTGGTAAACTTTCCTGATGATTCAAGCGACAATGAAAAGGAATAATTATCTACAAAATACAAGACTATCGCTCAGGCAGAGATGCATAAGGTAGCAACAAGGCTGAGTCTTTTACCCTACAATGAGATGATTAAATGGGCACTGGATCATGTGGATATCCCAACTAGAACTATTTTCAATTCTTAGAAGGTAGTTGTTGGGTCATTTCGGCCGGAACACATACAGGTGATGTATAAGCTGTCTTTGACATCAAAATTCATTTACAATGATAGTTTTCTAGAGAATTTTTACAATAAGGAGTGTGATCAATATGGAAATAATATTTCTGACTTGATTAAGGACTGGTGCTCATGCGTCAAAAAGTTCAGAGCCAATTCTCACAGCATATACTCAATCTCATCGCTAGAACCACAGTTCATGTATATAGCCATGATGATGTGCAGACTTTATGGAAACAAGAACACGACCCATTTCTTTCTACCATGGGTACCCATTATACACACAGTGGTGGAAGGTTATTCTTTTGACTGGGATAAGATATTGTTGGATAGTATAACTAGTGAAATTACAAAATATGAGGCAAAGAAAGCCAGGGGACAATCAACTTCATTTTACATGTCATCTTATATCATGGATGCTATCGGTTTCATGATGCCTTTCTCACTAATGGGTTGGAGCTAGACTTCAGATAGTGCAAAACCAATTCATATTTATCATTCGAAACTCTGGGAAGACAAGGTGAAGGAATTCTTTTATGAAATATGTAATTGGGTAGCGGTGTCGATGCACATTTCTATTTTTGGTCACCCACCTCCTAGAATTTCAGATATAGTTGTGGCCAACCTGGATAAAGTGGTAGACTGGTATATTGAGGATTAATTCTCTTACATTAGAGTTTTCGGTTGTTCAGTTCCCCCATACCCTTTACCGCAATTTTTACCAAACTGACTAGTGTGCCCCGATGTCGCACGATAGACCGTACTTAGCGGGATTAGCAAAGAACTCAAAGGAGTACAAAAAAAGGTATGCCCAACTTTTCCTTTACACATTGGTGCATTTTCTTTATTGGATTTTAGCCATTCCAAGGTGGAGGCAGTGGCCTTAGAATAAATAAATTTGGTAAGCATTGAATTCAAGAAGCATGACCTGCAAAAGGTAGTGATTAACCACATGGCTAGTTGCGGTTTGAAAAGGTATGAACACGAGGATTCTCCTCAAGATGAGATTTTTCAAGGAGTGAGATCTTATCTAGAGGTCTTAAGCTGGGTTCGAGATCTGCCACCCGAAAGAATGATTGAATTCTATGACTTTCAGAGGCACCGAAGAAGTATCCTCCCTAAAGTGTTACAAAGGGGAGTCCCGATATCTGCAGATACACAACAAACAAAGACCCCGAATCCAGAAGTCGGAAGCTCTAGCAAACAATAAGCCTCGGAAAACCAAGAAAAGTCTGAGATCTTGACTCAGAAAAAGGATATGCCAGTGACAGAGGTATATGATGACCAAAACAAAGATCAACCATAGACGTTAATAAATCAAGGATAAGATAGGCCACTATCTTCACTAGATAAATCAACTACAGATGGAACCGAAAAACAGTTATCTACAGAAATTAGTAGCCCCATTCAGGTTGTCACGTCGTTGCAATTCACTAGAGGAAACCCTAATGTAGAGGTAATAATCATAGGACATCTCATGCCTATCTCTATTGAAGAGATACCTCCCTCTGATTTCTTTTTCAGCAAGAAAAGGAAATTTGTGGTGCAGAAAGAAATGCACCAAAAAGAGGGTGCAACGGTCAAAAAATTCAGAGTATTATTGGATGGACAGAATTTGGAAGATGAAGATTTTGCTACAAAGGTAGACGACTCTTTGGGAGATTTTTCAAAAGCTAACCTATTCTCAGTCGATAATCTGAAAGAAAGATTGAAGCAGAGGAATCAAATTATAAGTCAGTTGAAGAATCAAATAAGGAATACAAAAAATAATGCCAGAGAAGAAGTCAATAAAGGAATGGAATAGACTAGAGCTAGTGATAAACAAGAAATCCAATTGCTCAAGTCCAGTCTTGAAGATATGGATAAGAATATGAAAGTGAGTGAAAAACAGACTATCCAACAAGATAAGTCAATAAAGAAACTACAATACAAGATCAGTTCCACTGATAAAATGGTTGTGGATATAACATTGGTTCAAGCTCAAGCGTTGGAGGTGCTAAGGAAACTGGAAATATCTCAACAAAGCCTTCTCTCTATAGTAAAAATAGTCCAAAATCATTCTCAGGTGATGGATGAAGCATTAAGTAATATTGTTTTAAGAGAGAGAGAGGCTATCATTGCCCGAACTACCTTCCAAGAAGCGGTTATATCATCAACAAAAGAAGGAAGAGCTATGGCACTCGGGTTGTCCATTTCAGAGAAAACCAGAGGTGATATTATACTAAAGACTTGGGAGTCAAACATAGTCGAAGGTAGGAAAATGGCTAAGGAATTGAAAGAAGCTTGTGAAGAATTTTTTTGTTCAGTTAACAAATAATTATTAGGTTTCGATAAAGAAGATAGTTCTGGGACACTGGGTCAAATTAATGTAGCCAAAGATCAGCTTGACATTAAAACAAATATGGAAGAAGCCCAAGATGAAACATCCTAGATAAAACAGGTCGATATTGCCCAAATAGATAGATGGCTGGTGAAGCCTAATATACAACTGCAGTTTATTATTTCAGAGGATAGATGAATAGAAGAGAGATTGCCTCAGCTGAATTTTTTTTTATATATTTTTTAGGCTAATAATTTAACAGGGTCTTCCGGGTTGGTAGTCGAATTTGTGGGCAGGTTCATCAAATGTATTGAACAGTGAAAAGATAGTACCTATGGGAACAAATGAATACAATATGTGTACATTTTCTATTTCAGAACTAGAAGACACAAAAGGAAAATGTTCATAGTAGCAGAACGAGAAGATCAAGAAGATTGAAAACGAAACGTTTCAGTTTCCGTATTTTGTAATTTTAATCATTTTGAAGATAGAGGAATTCAAACCATTTTAGGTTGAGAACTTTTGTATCAATGCATCTTCGAAAGAATAAACAAGGGCTGCTTCTTTCCGGTTGTAATTGAGAAAACTCTCCTCATCGAGGATTAATACAAGTGCAGACCAGAGATTCCACATTTTGTCTAGTTTGAGTTATGTGTTCTTATGTATTTCCACATTCCAACATTCTCTATATACTTCATTGATGAATGCATAATCACAATTTAGTACAACATCTATTTTGGTTATATTTAATTCAGTTATCTGATAACAAACAAATTTTCCCCTGTATTGGCTATCAGCAAATACAAGACCTGTGAGTTAATTAGATTACTATATTTTATGCTTCATTAAAGGTTATATTATGTATTTTCTTCTCCTGTAACGAAGTAAGATTCTTCTATATTTGATGCCTTTCTTTGTCTAACATCTTTATGTTTTTCTCTCAATACATCCAATATTTTCAAATTTAACTCAAACACAAAAAACGAAATCTGAGTTGTTATACTATTAATTCAATTTAAGGAATTTTTCTCACATAACTAAGATAGAAAAAGAAAACTTTTAAACTTTCCCTATTTCCTGATGCCTAACATTATGCTTTGAGCCTTAAGTACAAACTCAAGAACATCATATTTTTGGCGTCGTTGCTGGGGAAGGAGAAACAAAGTGATTTTTGCCTAGGAGAATGACATTGGTAAGTTTCTCTCTTTGATAATGAACAAAGATTGAATACATTATAAGAATTAATTTTTTATTTTTCACTTGGCGACTCCACAATTAATAAACTGGTATTCGGTCGAAGGAATACTAGACAAAACCCTGATGATAGGTAGAACAGACCTATTTCTGACCTTGAAATTTTTTTAAAACCAAGGGGATACCTTAAGCAAACCACTACGTCCACCAGTAAATTTTACCAACCTAAACCCACACAGTCTAATGCTAAGGTTCCACTTGAACCATTAATTCCGTAAGAAGTTTCCACCCATAGAATTGAAGCTGAAATCATAAACCCCAAATTGGTTTTATCCGAGATAAAGGCCGAAACCGATTCAACTACCCATTTTTCTAATAAAGGTAAAGGGATCATTTCGATACCTACTTCCATTGACATTCCATCAGTTCCCAAAATAAAGATTCCAACTTCTCGAAGTATTGAAGAATATATCTTACACTCTGATTCGACTCCAGCTGGTTCTCCCATTTATATATGCTACAAATCTGAAGAACCTAGTCCTCGTCTGTCATTTCCCTACATTCCATCTTTTTTGTCTCCTGACGATCAGTTCCCGGAACCTCTTTTGTGTCATCCTGAAGTAACCAAAAGGTCACTACACATATTTTAAAACCCCCTCTACAATCTCCAAGTCTCATCCCCTAGATTACCAATGGATGTTGTCAGTGGAGGTGTTGTCGGGGGAGGTGGTGCCAGAGGTGGTGCCAGAGGTGGCAGAGGTGGAGGAGGACATGGTGTGGGAGGAGGAGGAGGAGGTGGTCAAGGGCCACCCCCACCTCCTAGTATATTCACTAAATTAGCTGCTAGATATGATCCTTTGGTCCTCCCAGTTCCCCTCCATGACTTACCTAAAAACTATATGAAAAATATGTCAAAGTTCACAGGAGAGGGAGACCTAACCGCGACTGAACATATAAATTTGTTTGATCAATTTTTTGATATCCTCGGCCTCGAGCATGAAGACATCTATTCAAGGATCCTGGTTCAAACCTTCAAAGGACAGATGAGAACCTAGTTCCAAGGACTGCCGACAGGTTCAATAGGATCATATGATGAGTTAGAAAGTGCCTTTCTCAGACAATGGGGAGAAAGAAAAGATCACCTTTATTATTTAACAGAGTTTGGAGCTTTAAGAAAGAAAAATTCAGAAGCAGTTCTTGAATTCACACAAAGATTTAATAAATTATATAACAAGATTCTAGCTGAGGTTAAACCTTCCCAACCTACAGAAAAAATAACTTTCGTTAGGGATTTTGAGCCCAATTTTGCTCTATTATTGAGAGAAAGGAGAGTTTCTGACCTTACTAGGATGCAAGACGAGGCTGTAGAGATTGAGTCAAATATAATGGCATCGGGAAAGTTAAAAACTAAAGTCTAAATAAGAAATAAAGAGACTAGACGATTTAGAGAACAAGCAGGACCCTCTAGATCTGGGAGGTCCTCGAAAGACAAGATGGATGATATAGAAAAAATAATTAAAGAATTATCAAACAAAATTTTGAAGATGGAAATGGATCAATCTAAAGCAGATCAATTCGCTAGAAAATATTTCAGGAGGAACCCTAACTCCCAAATACAACAAATACCAATTAAAAATGAACATCAAAAGATTCAGACTCCCTTTAAAAACGAAAATTTTATAGGAGGAGATGAAATACAAGAGTTTGAGGAGTTAGAGGAAGATATGAATAATCTTGGCGATGATTGTGAACAATCTCATCTGACAAGACAAGATTATGAAAGGCCTTTAAATGAAGAATACTGGTCTAATAATGATGATAGCATAAATATCACAGAAGATTCTGCTTATCAACGAATTGTCAATAGTATAATGGTCGAGCTCCAATAGAAGTATAATTTGAGGCCTAGAAATAGAAATATGACAACTAACCAACTGAAGAGAATCTTATCGAGAGGGGAAGCAGATGAGGCAGCTCCCAAAGATGTTGAAAGACAAACTGTTAAAACAAAGGTCGTTGAGACATAGTCCACCAAGAAAAAAATAACAGAAACACCAGCTATTAATACAAGAACAGTGGAAATCTCCATGGCTAAAACGCATACTGTCAAAACAAAAACAATTGAAACACAGACCGCGGAAGAAAAAAAATATATAAAAAAGCAACACATACCAATAAATCATAAATAAGGGAGATAGAGACCCAAACCAGAGAAGTTGATAAAGCAGCGGGAAATTTCAGTATAGAAAATGAGATTAATAAGATCGAGATTCTTGTACCTCTGGTTGAAATGGAAAAGAACCCTACATACAAAAAACAAATTGCCAAAATGATAAATTTTTCATATATTGAAAGTCAGGCCGATGTTATAAATCTAGAAGATGATAAATCGAATATAGTGTTTGGTCTGCGTTTTGAAGGTACCAGAGATTATGTCGCTACTTTCTACATTACGCTAACTGTGCATGATCATCTACTCCATAATTACATGTTGGATTTTGGAGCCTCCCACAATGTGATTCCTAAAGCTATCATGGATAGACTTGGTCTCAAAATTACCAGACCATATGGAGATCTTTATTCTTTTGATTCAAGAAAAGTTAAATGTTTGGGTATGATTAAAGATTTAGTGATTAATCTTGCACAAATTCTTGTAAACAGTGTTTTGATGGATGTGGTTGTTATTGATATCCCTCCGTAGTATGGTATGTTTTTATCCAATTCTTAGGGCATTAAGCTTGGAGCATCCCCTCAACTCGACATGACATATGCTACAATCCCGATATTTGGTGGACAGTTCACCTGCCTATACAGAGAAACAAGGCTGGCATATACAGTAAGTGATCCGTTGAATCCAAATAATTACCCTGTGTATGTCACAGATCAATATTTAGGAAATTGTATACTATCGATTGATGATGATTTAGAAAAATGTATAGAAGAAAATTATACAGAAAAAGAAAAAATTGAAAAAATAAATGAAAATGTAAATAAGATTGGAGTTTGGAAAATGTATTTCGATGGTGCTTCGTCATGTGAAGGAGTAGGAGATGGAGTGTTGTTTGTGGCACCCGAGAATGAGTTTATTATTCCCTTCTCTTACAGATTACAGTGGGATATTGATTACACCAATATTGTATGTGAATATGAAGCCCTGGTCTTGGGATTAGAGGCTACCAAGAAGTTGAAAATTGAAATCCTGATTGTTTATGGTGACGCGGAATTGATCATAAAGTAGATAAAGCATCCATACCAGGCCAAACACCCAAGGTTAAGATCCTACAGAAATTGTGCCTGGGATTTGATTGAGAACTTTTTCTCATCGTTTAATATCCACCACATTCCTAGAGTTGAAAATCATCAGGTGGATTCCTTGGCCAAAGCCGCTCAGACGTTTTTACCTCCTACTATTCTCAAACTAAAATATCATATAGAAATGAGGCATATACCATCAATACCAAAAAATATACAACACTGGTAGGTATTCGAAGATGATAAGCAAATCAAACAATTCTTAGAAATGGTGGAAAAATTTGTTGAAACCCATATTGATCAGGAAAATCAGAATGATCCTGTCTGGATTATGCAGGAAGGTGAAGATTCTCAGGAGTTTCAAGATACAATCACAGATCACCACATGCTAGTACTAAAAAATAATCAAATCCCTAAGGGTCTGATTCTTTTGGAGAGATTGCAAGATACCAGATATATAAAATATGCAGAACAGAAATAAAATGCTAGAAATGGCAGAATAATAGTAAAATATCCAACATAATCTCCACAATAACATAGAAATGATATAAGAACAACAATAGAAATAACACTTTGATTCAGAAAGCAATGTTCATAGGCCTCTTTGAGGGGGAAACCTCCAATCAAGCAACGCTCTGTTACAATAATCTCCAAGATAGGGTTTTCATACCCTCGACCCTTATTTATACTAAATATGTCTATTAAGAGAGGCATCTAGAGGAAGATCCTTCTAGAAGTGGAAGCTTCTATTAGGTCTTCTTACATCCGCCTTATTCTATTTTATTGAAAGGCATTAAAAATATTGACCTTTATTACATATGAATACATTGATCTACCTATGTGCGGGTTAGGACCTTAACATGTCCGCCCAAAAACAACCTTGTCCTCAAGGCTTGAGATGTGGAAACTGCTACAGAATGGTAGTTGGTTCCCAAGTGGCATCTGCTGGAGTCATATCTTTCCACTGTACGAGCACTTCCTTGATGGTTCTTTGATGCAGGCGACGCTCACGCTGGTCCAAAACTGCTTCTGGCTGTAGCCAAATGAATCCTTCTTCAGCTAACTTTGGAAGGTTGGTTTGAATTTGGCACCTGGTTCCAATCACCTTCTTCAAGCATGAAACATGAAAAATAGGATGTAGCTTCGACTGACTGGGCAGAGCTAACTGATATGCAACTTGTCGCTTGAGAACTATGTAAGGGCCATAAAATTTGGGTGCTAGCTTCTGACAATGCTCAGCCTTGAGGGAAGTTTGCTTATATGGTTGCAGTCTCAGAAACACCTGATCCCCTTCTGCAAATTGACATTCGGAGCGACCTTGATCTACTTGCTGCTTCATTCTATTTTGTGCCATGACCAAGTTCTATTTAAGGTTACGAAGGATATCCTCTCAGACTGTAAGTGTTTGGTCAACTGCCTAGACCTTCGAGGTACCTGGTAAGTATGAGAGAACTGATGGTGGCTTCTATCCATATACCACTTCAAAAGGAGTCATGCGAGTGGCTGTATGGTATGTAGTGTTGTACCACCATTCGGTGAGGGGTAACCATTGAGCCCACTGGTGTTCTTTTTTAGAGGCAAAGCACCTTAGATATGTTTCCAAACACTTGTTGACAACTTTAGTTTGACCATCCGTCTGGGGATGATAAGCTGAGCTGAGATGCAATTGTGTGCCTTGTAGCCTAAATAGTTCTTGCAAAATTTTCTTGTGAAAGTTGGGTCTCGATCAGAAACAATAGAGTGCAGCATGCCATGAAGCTTGAAGACCTGGTCCATGAAAATTTGAGCCACCGTGGATGCAGTAAATGGGTGGTGAAGAGCACAAAAATGAGCATACTTGGAAAGGCGATCCACCATCACCATTATGACTGATTTATTCCCCGATTTGGGTAAGCCTATAATAAAGTCCATAGAGATATCCTTCCAAATAGCAGGGGGAGTTGGAAGCGGTTGGAGGGTGCCTGGAGATTTGACTGTTTCTCCCTTGTTGCGTTGACACACCTCACATTCAGCGACAAACTTACGGATGTCCTGTTTCATACCATCCCAGAAAAAAGAATGTTTGACTCAGTCATATGTTTTGGTGAACCCTGAGTGCCCCGCTGTGGGTGTAGCATGAACTCAGAAAGTACCATGGATTTGAGCTTGGATTGTTTACTTAAATACAAGCGGCCTTTTTATCGAAGCTCATCCTAGATCCAGGAGTACCCCGGGGGAGCCGGAGCCTTGTTCTGCAGTTGCTGGATCAGATGTGAACTTTTAGGATCTTGAAGCCATTCCTAGTGCACAGCTTGAAGCCAATCAGGTACAATGAAGGAAAGAGAAAAAAGGGATCCTTCGTCTTCATATTTACGGGATAGTGCATCCGCCACGACATTGTCTTTGCCCTTCTTGTAAATGATCTCATAATCATATCCAAAGAGCTTAGTCACCCATTTTTGTTGCTCCTGGGAGGAAATGCGTTGTTCCAGAAAGTACTTGAGGCTTTGATGGTCGGTCTTAATTTGGAAGTGTTGCCCCAAGAGATAAGGATGCCACAACTCAACAACATGCAAAATCACCAGCATTTCTTTTTCATAAATGGGTTTGCCCAGATTCCTTTCAGACAGTTGCTTGCTAGTGAAGGCCAATAGTGAAGGCCAAAGGATGACCCTATTGCATAAGGACATCGTCGATTCCTTTCCCTGAGGCGTCACATTCCAACACAAAGGTCTTTGTGAAGTCAGGAAGGGCCAGAACCAGAGTGGTGCGCATGGCCATCTTCAAGGTTTGAAAATCTTGAGCAGCTACTGGATTCCAAGTGAAAGAGTTCTTTTTGAGGAGAGCTGTGAGAGGTGTTGCAATCTTTTCGTAGTTCTTAACGAACTTGTGATAATACCCTATGAGGCCCAAAAATCCATGCAATCTTTTGAGAGTATTGGGTGCGGCCAGTCTTGCATAGCTTCAATCTTTTTCAGGTCCACCCTGACGCCATCCTTTCCCACCAGATGACCCAAGTATTCTACTTCTGAGGCACCAAAAGCACATTTGGACTGTTTCAGGAAAAGTTGGTGCTGAGAGAGTAGGCAGAGAACTTGATCCACATGAGTAAGATGGTCTATCCAAGTTTTTATATAGATGAGGATATCATCAAAGAAAACTAAGACAAAATGATGGAGAAAAGGACTGAAGACATGGTTCATGAGGCTCTGGAAGTTGGAGGGGGCATTACACAAACCAAAGGGCATGACCAAAAACTCATAGTGGCCCTCATGAGTGGGAAAGGTGGTCTTGGGAATGTTGGCCTCTTTTATACATATCTGGTGATAGCCCGAGTGAAGATCAAGTTTGGTAAGGAATTGGGCGCCACTCAATTCATCCAGGAGGTCATCAATGACAGGAATGGGAAATTTGTCTTTGATGGTTAGTTTGTTGAGAGCACGGAAGTCAGGACACATTCTCTAAGAACCTTATTTCTTCAGTACCATGACGATCGGAGATGAGTAAGGGCTCATACTAGGATGGATGATGCCGACAGTAAGGAGTTCCTGGACCATTTTTTCAATTTCATTTTTTTGTGCAAAGGGGTGGCAATATGGACGGATATTGTGGGGAAGGCTTCCTGGGACAAGGGGAATGGAATGATCATGAACACCACAGGAAGGAGGGAGTCCT
>CBVK0100352820.1:0-20499 GCA_900067695.1 Picea abies
AGGATGTGTGGGGCTTCAGACAACCCCAAAAGTGTAGAACCCACAATTACAAAGCAATACAAAAGAATGTGCTGAACAAAAACGAACACGAGGAGCTAGTTGGAATACGTGGGTGGCCACCAATATCCACTTGGATCATGCGTAGTTGCCAACTTTGCATTGCATCCCACCTAAGCTGGTTTTGATTTCAACATCAATGGATAATAAATATTCAATTATTTATAATAAAATACATTTCTCCATCATGGAGATTATCAATAAACTTATCATGGATAATGAAAGATGACATACAAATAGATGAAATTGTGTCCTTCAAAAATATAACGAGGTTAACCAAATAACTACAATAGTATATTGTAGTTACATATAGTATATTTATTCGTTATACAACATAAAATTTCACACTACATGGTTACAACTTAACCACATAACGCTTATTATAACTATGAAGGTCATATAAATATTTTATAAGAATTTGGCTCATTTGTCTCTCCTAAACATTCAACATTATGTTTATCACTCCATCTCATGGGCATATCCAACCTATTGATTTAATGATCAACCTCAAATGAATGAGACCTTTATGCATATATAGTTATTTGGTGGGTGATCAAGCTAGATTGTATCATTGATCAATTTTGACTAGATCCTTTGGTTTTTCTCCATAAAATTAGGATACTCCCTAATTGACTACATGATAAATTTTGACCTGACCATCTTTGCTAGCTCAACATTAGATACCAATTCATCATTATGTAGCCATTTGAGCTTATGTCCTTTTGTTTTCGATGCTCAACTATCACCGACTACTACTCCCTAATATGCATGCTTACACTAAACTCCATTACTTTAACTGAAACATGCTCATCCACCTCGCATTGGTTTTATATATACATATGCCAAACTAAGCTTAGTTCCCACTTATATTTTTCACACATTGCTATTAGTATGGTCAAATTTTCATTACGTTTTCCAACACTCCCTCTTATAGTGAAACTATTCTCCCTTGTACCAATCATTACTCCAAACTTTTCAAACTTGCATTTTCTCACATGCATAGTAAGGACATCAACTAGTTGTTCAACTAAATATGTTTTTCTTCTTGTGCTTACCTCAAGTAGTGGATGTGAATTTCTACATGTTTATTGTGTTGATGTAGAATTGTGTTATTTACTAGTTGAATAGCTCCTTGATTACCATACAAGGTGACCATGGGTTTCTTGTGCACCATACCAATATCTTTGAGTAGTATTCTCATCCACACTCCTTCACATCATCATGCATTCAATGATCCTTTATATTTAACATGTTGAAGGTAGGCCAATTTTGTATTACTTATTGCATCTCCAACTCATCATCATTGAACCAACACGAAAAAAACCATATGTGGACTTTTAATCACCATGCATCCCTCCTAGATGAAATCTATAATTCCTACCAATGCTAAATCATCATTACAATGGGAATATTTTGATTCACAACTTAATGTTCCCATAACATATCTTAGTATCCTCTCAATTGGTTTCAAAAAACTAACTTTAGTTTTTGCCATGTATTTTGAGACTACCACAACTGCATATCTTATACTAAGCCAACTAATGGTTAGAAAAATCAAGCTTCCCATTAATTGTTTATATAGGGTCATACTTAGCACTTTCCTTACTTTCATCCTTGTAAGTTTCATTCCAACATCCATTGGAATTTCACATGCCTTGTAGTATGATGTTCAAGACATCTTTATTAGGACACTAACATCTTTAGTCTAAGATAGGGAAATACCTATAGAATTCGACCAAAGTTCCACTCCAGTATAGTAGTTAAATACTACAAAGATGTCATGTCAAAAGAATTAGTTGGTATTTTTTTCACAATTACAACTTCATGTTCACTACTACTTGTAATAATCAAATCATCAACACACACAAATATTAGTTATAAACCACCAATATAAGAGACCCCCACACATATATTAGGATTTGCATTACTCCTTTTGAATCCCTCGTATTTGAAGTATTCATCAATTTTTGCATACCATGTCCTTGATGCTTGTTTCGATTCATGCAATACTTATGGACTAAGTTCTCCTTTCTAGGTTTCACAAATCTAGGTGGTTGCCATGTAGATCTCCTCATCATCCCACCCATTCAAAAAAACACTCTTAACATTCATCTAATATATGATCCATTACCAAGTAAAAAGTGATAAAACTATTATGATTATAATGATCTTTGCAAATGGCATGAAGGTTTAGTCATATTCAATACCTTTTTTTATGCATAACCTTTGATAGCCAATCTTGATCTATATTTATTCATTGTGCCCTTGGATGTACACCTGGTCTTGTTAATCTCACTACATATACTTTATTTCTTACATGTGATTAACTCCGATAGATTCCCAAGTCTACTTAAATGATTGGGTTCATAATTATTTTCACTACTCTATGCCAATTATTGTAAGTTTCAAACTTGTGAAGTAAAACAATGCATATATATTCTTAAACAAAACATAAATTAATCAATGGCTCATACACATAGTACATAGATATTCACACTAAAAATCCTACTGGGAGAAAACCAACCTTCCTTGGCGTCGCACCTCTCAACTCTTCATTGTATTAATTTCACCATTCACAATACAATATACACAATATTTTAGGTATTCTGCAGCTACCAAAACCCTAATCCCTTAATCCGAGATTAATTTAGAAAACCAGAGCGTCAAATCTGATGCACCCCCCCATACACATGAAAATAATACAATACCTACCCAATAAGTGGATGGTAGCAAGTGGGATCCAAGACTCTCCAAGTGATTGGTAATTTTCTTCCTTAAATGCTCTCTCTAAATTTGATGTATTAAGAAACCTTGGTTCTTTGGTGAAAGAACACAAGCAAGCATGAGGGATATGAATGGTATGGATGAAAGAGAAATATGTGTGATCTCCATGTTCATTACTTTAACATAACATTGAAATTTTTTCCTTCTTTTAAATGCAACCCTGTGACTTTATTATATAGGTTAAATTGGAGCTCTAATGTGAATTCTCATTATCCAAGTGGGGTCCCATGTGCTTGATTAGACCCCTTGTGAAGCCAAATGACTAAGAATTCATGAGATGGGAGGTCAAACTAGTCATGTACACCATCCTAGCATCACTTGGCCAAGTCCTTTTCCATTAATGTGCTATAGAAGTAGCTAAGTTCCACATTTACCATGGTCCCACAAGTATCAAAGAATTTCCCATGCAACTCTCACTCTTGAATAGAAGACTCATTGCACAATAAAAAAACCATTCAACTGAAGGTTTGACTTTGCTTACTAGGCTGCCAAATAACCATGAGGTAGTTTGATGTGCTATGTTATGTTGATTATTGTGAACCGGTGATGCCTTCCAGTATAATCACTTGAATGTTGCATGTGGGAAAAATGGAGTTGATAAAGTTGCCCCTTGATGTTTGAGGTTAGGAGCACCTCTTATAGCTGAAAGACATCATTGTTTCTTTCCCAAATTCTTGTGTGTTAAAAACTAAAGAGAGAGAGACAACAAAAAGAAGGATTGTCATAAATAGAACCTTCAAGACAAATGAGTATTGGGTGAAATATATGTACATAATCTCTTTTATAAATGAAGTGGGAATTTCCATGCTCATGAAAATGTCAAAGCAAGGTAGAATAAGAGAAATGGACACTTGAGTCCACATTTGAACACCAATTTCCACATACACAAATATAGATTCAATTATCGAGAAATATTTTCGTTACATGAGGATCTTACGAGGGAACAATGGCACTCAGTGGGGCGAAGAACTACATAAGAGAGAATAACCAAAAGGTTATGGAACCAAAATACGTAAGGAGTTACCTAAGGGTGGATCCCATATTGAATTCTCTAGATAAAGTTGGAATATAGAACCATACATGTCTGAGAGTGTTCAACTAGATCTACAACATTGCGACCACCAATGAGTATGATTTTTCATGATACGATAATGAACCGATGTTGAGCATGTGAGAAATTATAAATGCAGAGAGAAATGATGAATCTCTCTATCCAACTCAAATTCATCCATTAGTGAATCAATGAATGGGGAACAAGGTACACAATATCCTCTAAAGCAGCCCCTCAAATAAATGAGCCAATGTTAATGGGGGGAGGATTTTTGGAATCAAGGATTTGGGGAATCCCTAGAGACCAAGATGAGATAAAATATCAACAAGTAACCAATGTAACTGACTCACATTGTTACAAAAGTTGAAAACGTAGCCAATGAGTAGGAGACTTAGGGCTTCCCTTGAGAACATCATAAAGGACAACTTACCTAAGTTGCAACCATTGACCAAATTGATAAAACTCGGCAATGCATCAAGTTGTAAAGTCATCTATGAGGATTTCATAAGTGATGTATTGAAGACCATAGATGCAAGGGAAAACTCAAGAAATGATATAGTTCGTGGATCAATATGACAAAGGCCAATGGTTCATGGACTCCAAGATTCAAAACCACTATGATGGAGTTGACTAGGGAAAACAAGTGGTATGAAATTAGCCAATAAAATGTATATAGCTATTGGTGACTCAATGCAGATGCTCCGATCAACCATGACAATGACATATGTTGTAAAAGAGATGTTTGTTTATGGTGGAATAATGTAAGGATTGATACTTCCCCCATTTTTGTTTTTTTTACTATTTTTTGATTTTTTTGTATTATGTCTTTTACAAATAATAAACGAATTTGGATACATTACAAACAAGGAGATGGGTGCCCTAAAAAATGTGACCAAGCATATTTGAATAGGATGTGTGGAAAGAGTAATGAAAAATGGAAGCAACCAGGGGTGGGGGTCCAGATGTAGGTCCCCTTAGTGGGATGACAAATGATGGAAGAGAATGCAAATGGTCTACGAGTCATGGGTGAGATGAGAGACCAATGGAATGTGGAAAAGCATTCAGCATGATCAAACATAAATATTATGAACGTGGGATTCTGGGGGAAATGTGGTAGGGTAATGAAAAGATGAAATTATGATGTTTTCTCTATGATGTAGCTTATACAAACTCAAGACCCTAAAGAAGGATTAAGCAACATGGGTGTTAATCATGCAATGGGGTATTCAACCAAGGAAACCCATGAAGTGTATATTTTAACCTTGTACAATATTTACTGCAAACAAATTTTCAGTAAATCCAAAACCCTAACCCAATGACTTGTATTAGTCAACAACCCTAATTCCTTAATTGGAAATAGAAAACCATCGACAAAAAACCATGTGTCAAAAAACCGCCCAACAATGGACATGAAAATCGAGGTAACACAAAAAACGAGGAAAAATGAGACACGTTCCTGAGGCAAAAAAATTCCCCATGCAAAGATATAACACATACCCAACATGAAGGTTGAGTACTATCACCTAGAAAGAGTTTGATGCAAATAGAATAGGCGAGGCTACTTTCCGAGATGGAGGGAAACAAAAGGACATATTCATAGGGGATAAAATAGGTAAAATGAGGCACAGGCAGAGGGGATATGATGTTTAAATTCCAATTTAAATTAGTAGACTTGAAGGGTTGGCTATGGGACTTGATAGAAATTGCAAGAAAAAGTGGCCTCCAAAGGAAACACTCACACTCATGAATTGGGTACCAGGGCATGGGAGTACTCATGAAAATAAATCCAACACTATTAATGGTGTTAGAAATGGGTTTTTTGAGCTCCCAAGGCCTGCCAAAAGAACATGAGGGAAAAATAGCTCTCGGGGGAAGCACTTGCACACAAGAAACAAAGCCCACATAATGAAAGGGTTCGAAGAAAAGAATCCAACTATGCAAACTGTGTAGAAAATTAAGTTTCTAAGCTCCCTTACAAACTAAAGAAAATTAGGGTTAACCCTATAAAGAGGGATGGGCATGCAAATCAAGAATCATTTGTACATTTACAATTTGGTGAACCTGTTCGTGGACTAAATATTCTAGATCTTGCTATGCAATACCAAACTAATAGAATTTGATTTTGCAACCATTAGGTGAGAGGCACCGCATGGTATCCCATTAGGATTTACATCGGGTCGTGTAGCTATTGAAGGAATAACCACAAGACTATCATAGTTATTCCATCGAAAATCAGGCCATGGTGTGGGATATAGGAGGCCCAAATAGCGGTGACTGTAATGAAAAAATATATGGAATAAGACACAAGGGTGGTTAGTGCACAATGCGGTATTATGCATCTTGGTAGGGTCCTTTGGTCAAGCTTGGGGTGTGGCCCCAAAAAGAGGGATCAATTATAATGGGACCACCATTGGTGGATGGAAAAGGTTACTTAACTTTGGAAGCATAGAGAAAAGGTGATAGCGACCCACCAGGTCTATTTCCCACAAGTGTAGAGTTATAAGTAACTCTGCAGTAGCTCCAAGCCCGAGCCACTCTCTAATTATTTATACGGGCCCAAAATCTTCTATTAATAGAGTCAGGAATACTTTGTTCTCACATCAGTATATCTACAACGCTCAAATCCAAGCATGTATCCAATCCTCATGACCAATTGTTAGAACATTACTCTTAAAGCCAAGCGCTTTTCTTGTCTATTTCTAAGCCCTTTCATCCACATGACCATGTGTTGTGATCTGGTACTTGTTCACTTGAGTGATTAAACCGTGGTGCTAATGATTGACGGTGGATCTTCTAGTTTTGATGTGACACTCTGATGGTGGTCTTTGATCTATGCTCTTCAACGGATGGTTTCCACGTATAACGGTCCCAAGACGTCAAGACTATGTGCCTTCTCAACAACCCACAAATCCCGAAGGCCGCGGTCCGCAATATCTGGACCGTTGATCCCGTTGGTGATCAATGATCATAATATATTCCACTAATATATTGTTCAATGATGGATCACTGTCGATCCAGATCGTGGATCCAGTCTGGACCATTTATTCTCCTTTAATTATAGTTCAACTCACGACATGGGCCACCATGGAACCTTGAATCGGTCTGGAACCTTGCTTCCACATGTCGTCTCCTAAGTGGGGCTATGACATCATCCTGACATATCTCGGTCTCAATGAGGGTCATCATTCTATTAACTTGACGATCTAATCTTCATCGTCAATGGTTTGCCACATAAATCATATATTGTGGGGCCTAGTCTCCATGTGTCACCTAAGGTGTGGAGTTCCTTACGTTAGCGTGGCATTTGTTGTCGTTGGGACCTCAAAACTTTTACACTTCTTATCAACCAAAAAATCTCGCAGTCTGAGATGCACGATGATTTGGACTGTTGATCTTTCTAGTAATCAACGGTCACAATTTCACCATCTATAATTCTAGACTATGGGGTTTGGACCGTCGATCTGGCAACTTTATCCCAGATGTAATCTGAGTCATTGATCTCTTCTAGACATGGATTCTCTGCCTTTCCTTTAACTTCCTTGCACATTATAAACCCCGATATACTATCGTTCATCAATCTGCCTTTGGATTTGACGGTTAGATATGATCCTGTCACCGGACTGTCGGGAATTTTGCAGCCTCGAACACCTTAAAACCTCTAATTCCTACGGTCTTCTATAATGAGAATCGTCGATCTGAATCTGGATCAAATGGTCACGATTCTTTGGTTATGTGTAGTGAGAAACTCTCTTTGTTTCGATCCAACAACTTCTATTCATCATTGAAATGATCCAACAGTTGTTGGTCTTCGATGCTTACAAAGGATTTCATTGACCTCTGTTTTTCCTTGCATGTAGAATAGGACTTGATCACTGTTCATTCACGACTCCAAATGACTCAATTATGGATTCGAATGATTTGTTATCACCCTAGAGGCATCGATCTCTTCGATGATCGATTACTATCTAAACCTGCACAACAGTAGATAACACACATAGGATCCTATATGGATTCAACAACTCATACATCGCCCCAATGATATATAAAAACACCAGATAAACACACAGATTCTATAAATGAATCTGTACACAATTACATAAGTCCTTCTCACCTTCTCTAGCCTTATTTACATTTAATTGGACTTTGTTCCAACCTTTTGGCCACACTCAGCTTCTTACACACTCAATTCCCCTTTCTCACTCTATATCTACACACACGCACCTTTGACTTCATGTAGGCTTACAATTTTAAGCATGGAAGGTCAACTTCCAACCCATAAACAAATCCCTAAGATTGTGAAACTAACAACCATAATAGTACTCTCGTACTTTACAATTGATAGGGATCAAATGGAATTGAATCCTCCATACTTAGGACAATCTACCTTAACTCAACTAATTTCTCAATTAAGCTCTTACAATTCAAATAGGGAAAACAAACCTTATCCTTCCAAAATCCCACTAAAACATGAGAAATTACATTAATTTGAAGTTTAGGGTACCCACTCCCTCAGTAAATGTAAAGATCCCTAGGTCAAATCAACAGGGTTGATTTTGCAGGCAAAAATGTTCCTGCATCGAAAGGTTATTGGTATGACTATTAACATCACAAAGGGTGCAAGGAGGTGGTTTCTGAACATGAGTAGTGGTCTAAGAAGTTAGGAATGGACTAGGGATGTTTATGCCCCTACATTTATTTTTCTTACCCCCAACGACCTTGCTAACACATGGCTTAGTCATAATTTTTGGTGGAAAAGTTGGCTTCGAGGTCACCTATGGTGGGAAGTTCAAATATTATATGTGGTTGAAAACTAAATGGGGGGATAGTGTCGAGAAAGTTATAAGGGATGGGGGGTAAAGGTACCACACAAGTATCCCTATGGTAATCCTAGGAAGAATGAATGTGGCCATGATAGGATTCCCAACCATGTCCCCTAGGAAGAATGAATGTGGCCATGATAGGATTCCCAACCATGTCAGATAGTGGGAAGAAGATGGGAATCTAGGTGATGGGGTTCCTGAGAATGGGGGCTTGGTTAGTTGTCTTGGATGAGGAAGACAAAGTGTTAAGTGTGGATGATGCACTTGATGTGATGGAATTTATAAATCGTACCACATATAATGATGTGATAATGAACATGGGAATAGACCACCTAGGAAGAACTAGGGGTGGTGCACCTTGGTATGCCCTATGTAGCGTGGAATCCTTAAAAATGTATAGGCCCATCTGAGTGTAGGATGGGGCTTGATGACTATCCCTGATGAGGGGAAATAAATTGTCTAGATTGGTAAGTGATCATGGCTCATAATAAGTATGTTTATCTAAATTAATGACCTTCCCATTATGAGGGAACATCATAGTGAATAAGACTAAGGAGGAAACCTCCTTCGGAGTGTACATATAACTACACTCGAGAAGAATGTTGTAATCTAGTGGAGTGTTTAAAAACCTCATATCAATCATTGCCATATTTTCCCCAACATGATGGGGAAGTTTTAGTATATAATTTCAAGTGGGGAATGGAAACCATCATAATCCCTAAGGGTGATGGTAGATGGTGTGAGCTCGGGAGAATCTAACTTCCACCAAAATGTGGTGGGCATAATATAAGTAGATACACCTTCATTGATAATACATCAATGGATGATGATGTTTTTTTATCGAGACCAACATTTTAAATGCAACTAATGATGGGAGCCTTGGATCAAGCTTGTCTAAGTCAAAGGTCATGAGGCGAGAATCTATAGGGTCAATGTCACCCAAAATTAGAGTAAGGCATTGTTTTGACAAGAATAGGTCTAGAGGACCTCTAGTGAGGACATGGTAGAAAGTGATTGAGCCAATTCAACATTGATACTATAACTATCAACAAACCTCACATGTATGATATGAGCAGCGTGACATAGAGGTGACTTTGACACACATGGTGTATGGTCACTACTAGTGTCGAGCTGCAGATATACCATGTAAATCAACATTTAACTGTCAACCCGGGAAGGTAGACTTAGAGGAACCAGCACAGGAAATGCAGGGTGTCTTCAAGAACCAGCAAGAAAATGTTATAAATCCGGAGCCCAACAACTAGGACATGGAATTTGCAAAGAAAAACTAATGGAGGGTTTAATGTCATCATGCTCCATAGGATTAAGGCCAGGGGGCATACCATATTATTTGTTGTGATTTTGAATATGGATGTTGGTTAAGTTCATGTAGATGTTCTAATAGGAAGGATCTCTTGGTTGAGAAGGTTTCATAGGTTGATAGGAGCTTAATGGTTGGGTAAAGTTGTTGGTATCTTGTTGGATAATGACTACTCCCTATTAGAGAAAGGGGTTTCATAACATAGTTGGTTCCAACGAGTTACAGGATTGTTGTTGGGGGGTATTAGTCCTTTGTGGGGGATTAGTGCCTATATTTCTAGTAATTCCTTCATCCCTTCATCATTTTGTACTCATATATTTAAGGTAAATGATTAGTGTAATGAATTTTATCATTACATGGTCCACAAGGAAAATTGGTCCTATTTCCATTGTTCCTTTCTTTCTTGGGTTGGTTGTTGATGCCATAATTTTGGTTTTCATATGTGGTTATTGCTTCCCCCGACATTATTGGGTGGGTTGGGGGTATTTCCTCTTGGTCCTTAAGGTGGGTTCTACACTTTGTTCTTCCCCTTGTTTTTTGGATTCAAGGGATTAATCGTGTTCAACTACTCAAATGCTTGTATTTTTTGAGTGGGAGAAGGTTGGAAGAAATTGATACCAACCTAAGGTGTGGAGGATTGTCATGCCATGACTCCTAGAGAAAGATCATGGAATGATAGTGTATATTTTCCTATGAGGGGATACAATATGAGTTATTTGTACTATAAGTCAAGGAAGTTCCTCCACTACAATTTTGATCATTGCATGAAAGGCCATGCACATGATTTGAAGCATGAGTCCTCAAGGGGAGCATACTAGTACTTGAGTGTGAGGGGCATGAACCATCATACAATTTGATGGGAGTGGAGAAAGGAATATTGTAATTCCCATATATATCTTGGGCATATGAAGTGATAATGCCACTTTAGGATGTACTTGCTCTCTTGTAGTGGTTACCATAACGACTAGTATCGTAGGGATTCATGTGACCATATGAGTTATTGATGCGAGCCATGGACCCAATAATGTCATCTACAACATGAGATGCGTTGGGGGATTCCACTCAAAAAGGATGGGGCCAAGGGACATTCAGTATGAGATTGTATATATATACCTTGACTCAACATAGATTATGTCAACGTGTTGTGTTTTCAATATGGCCTCATCTTTTGTTTGTGGCATGGTGGTGGCCACATATTTGGAAATTAGGGGGATGAGTGATTTTAAAAACCATTCTAAGAGGATTTTATAATTGATTTCTATCTTGCACAAGCTCTACCAAAAGTGACACTCATGGAGGTGTTCTGTAACGTGAGTGGAGGTGCTCTGGTGAAAGTCTATAAGAATCTCCAATCCCATGTCATAACGGATTGGTAATTGGAAGAAGGTCGGGAAACCTTTGGCTATGGACTCAAAGGTGGAGTGGGTATTGACTACTTCATTAATATACCACTTGCCAAAGGCCTCTATGAGGGTGTGCTAGAATAATCTGAGGCATATGGAATCATTGGTGATGTTGTTGGAGAAACACCATATATGAAAGGTTATGATGTGGTTGGCTAGAGATTTGTCTAGACATCCCTTCAATTTGTGAATATCTAAGGGTAGCTTGGTTAGTGTGGGTTTCCAAGATGTAGGATCATGCACGATGGGTTCATTAGTGAGCTTTGTCAAATACGAGAGATTCAAAATATCCATGTATAGTAGGTTAGGTGGGGTGGCATCAACCATCATGGATGATTGGTGCATTGCTAAACTAGATGGGATAGTGCTCAGAAAAAGAAAGCATATAGAGGATGATCCTAACAAAGATGCCCCTAGCAAGGATGAACCTAACAAGGACGCACCTGGATGAGGGTGTGAGGGAGATCTCACCCACCTTGTCAAAGAAATGGAAATAAAAAGAATCCCTTTGAACAAAGGAGGGAGGTTGCGAAGACTAAGAGAATGCTTATGTGGCTAGGAGTTTGTTATGTTTCTTAATTATGTAAATTTGTCTGAGGTATAAGGCGATCGGTGAATACAATAGTGTTATATATAAAAAAAATGATCTACTCAAAGAAAACATGTTTAAGATGAAATTAGTGTGCATGTGGTGCAATAATATTTTGTGAGTGTATTTTAGTAAACAAAAATAGAAAGTTTTGATGTAGGGTTTCTTCACATAATGTTTGGAAAAGTAAAAGCATGTATCATGTATTTATTATAAACAAATTATAAGTATCAATGATTAAAAATAAATTAATCAGTTATTACTATAACAATCAAGTTATTAAGTAATTTAGGGTTACATTTCAAGATTATATTTATTTTGTCAATATTATAATTTAAAATTGAAGGCATTTAATTATTAATAAATAACATAGTAGAATCCATAATAAAATATCACATTCACAAATTAAATGTTTAACTAGAACATCTACATCTCACTCGTCATTGCCATCACCCCAATTATCTTTCTCATTTCGATCTAGAATTGTGTCTTAGTACAAACCACAAATCTTTATCCAACACATAGGGTAAAATAGACTTGGTTGCAATGCACTATAAAAACGACTCCTTTTCATCCCACACTTTTTTGGAGTTAATAAATATCAAATTGTTATCATGATCTTCCTTTACATTATCCAATCAAAGGTATCTCGCCACTTACAACAAAAAATAACTCATTGAAAATACGAGAAGTCCAATTGCAAGATCTCATTTATCTTTCCAATATAACCTAACTTTCCCTTTGTTAAGTTCTAACGACATTACCTAGAACAACTAAATTCATTGAATTCATCCTCCCCTCGATAATCAAGTGCAATAAGTCCATCATTTGCTTCATAAGTGTGAAAAAGATGTCAGTATGCCCATAGTGGGTGCATTAGTTGATTTTCCATGAAACACATTTATTAGTGATGTGGTGTCATCCATGTGTATCAATTCTTGACATTTGGAGTCACCATCATCATTATTGCTACTAATTAAAGTCTTTCTTTGTGGGACACTTTCCTTATCACATGACAATTTTCTAGACTAATTGCTTGTAAAGTCTATAGTACAACAATGCTCTCGACATAGTAGAGTTAGTTATCTTTGTGGGACACTTTCCTTATCATACAAAAATGTTATAGACTAATTGCCTCTAAAACCACATTTCTATAGTACAACAATTTTCTTGGTATAGTAGAGCTAGTTAGTGAACCACTAAAAGAATTAGAATCTCTTTTAGATAACCATGATTCATTCTATCTATTAGAACTAGTTTAGGTGGTTTGGGGGAGATTGGTATCCTCTACACTCGAGCTTAATTCTTTCTAGTGACATGTTACACTTTTTTTGAGACAATTGTTGATATAACCTTAAGCTTATAAGAGTTTGGTTTACCATAAGAACCATCCTTATAATGAGACGAAGTGTCTGGAACTTTGAAAAAATTAATTTACCTTGAATATTATCCTCCAAATAAAAAGAAATACTTGGAAATTTCCCCAAAATAAATATTTCATGAAAAAAAACAATATCATTCTACTATTTCCAAGTTTTAAAAAACCAATCTCATTGTGCAATTTCCTTAAATCAATAGAAAAAATAAACATTAATGCTTCAATGTGAGTATGATTTAACTCAAAATAAAACAAAAATATGAACATGGTTTAACTCAAATAAAAGTATGTATTAGTGTGTAGCTTTTTTATAAACACACAAACCTTAATACATACAATTGTATGAAATGTGAAAAAAAAATTAAGTACAAAAAATATATGTGTGAAATTTTTTAAGTGCAATAAATATATGTCTCATTGAAATACATACCATGGTATAGGAGAATGTTCACTACTAAGGTAAAAATTGATCAATAGAGGTGCATAAGTGAAACATTAAAGTGTCTTGTTAAGGTAATAGTCATTGCCAAGATTTCTAAATGCTAGAAGAAAGGCTCTTGCAATGCAATGATCGTTTCCACGTGTTATTTTTGTCGAATCTTTAACACTTCTCCTACATCAATGTTATTGTATGACATGTTCCAATTTGTTAAAACCCTAAAATGAATTTCCACATTGTTTATTTAGAATGGAGTTACGAGAATGACCTATAATTGTGGGAAATTATTGAATTTTTGTTGTCATTAAGAACAAAGTTCATATTCGACTATATCCAACGTTATCAACGCTTTCCATATTGGACCATTTTCATTGCTTTCCATATTGAAAGTGTCAAATGTGATCACAAGGCACACCTAAGTTGATTTGTTCAATCCTTTGTAGTGGAATCTCCTTTATACCCCCAATTACTTGTGTTGGTTTAATGACATTGTCCTTGTGTTCATTGAATTAATTAAGAATATCTGGAAAGGTTTTTACTTCATTTTCTAAGTTAGATATAATATTTTCCTATTATAGAGTAAGGAAGGTGGTTTTTGCTTGTATTGTGGACCATATTCTTGGAACTAGATCTCGTCTTCTTTCTCTTTCACTTCAAGTTTTGATGATCCTTCAAGGAGCACAAGCTATAGGTTTTTCTCTCATCTTCTCTCTTCAAGCATCGGTTCACTTTTTGCTTACTTGGCTTAGTAGAGTAAAAACATAATTTAGTATTGTCTGCTACTAGGATACTAATCCACGAGTGAGAACTTAGTAGTACACATTGTACAAAAAAATCCCATACAACATAATGTCGACTCCATTAGGGAGGAGATTCTTTAGTTTTTAAACTCTTCCTTACATTGGATTTAGGATTATTTTTTAATTTTATCTCTAGTTTACTATGTTTTTCATTCATCTATATGTGATATATGGCACCATAACACTATGACGATGTTCCCTATATTTAATTTTTATTTTTCTCATATATTTTTTTCCAGTAATGATTTTGTTTTGGACAATTTAGCACTATAAAAATTATATTTGGAAGATCTAAGTGTTGGTTGCACTCATAACCTAGGAATATAAGCAATGTTCATGTAAATGGACATTTTTCTTGTTTTTACACCCTTTCTCTACTCAATAACATTGTTGTCTATATTTTTCTAGTGTTGTAGCACCTATGTTCCCTAGTATTGAGAGCCATTTGGCATTTTTAAGCGAAAATATAGAACTTTTAGGGACATATATTATTTTCTAAAGTAGATCCACCTTCCTTACCTATTGTCTACATGTTTATGAAATTTGCATATTAGAGATTAAAAGAAAAGTGAAGAAATGGTTGATTTATTATGAATAATTTTTCCTTTTTAGCATTTACTATAAAGTACATTTCTTTTATGCAATATCACACATCAAGAGCATACATTTTACACCTAATCAAGCAACTTTAAATATTGCAATACCATAACAATATTTTTTAAGCGACATACCTTTAAATTGACTTTCATAAAAGTAACTAAGATTTCTCTTTTGTTGGTCTATATCACCAAGATTATTTGGCATTGTATTTTGGGTTATTGATATGTCTTATTAATGCTTGACTATGTGAAATTGTGGTAAGTAGATAGGTTACATAAAATCAACCTTAATACACTAAGGAACCATGGGATTAAATAATTAATTAATTCGTTCAACAATGCTCTGAATTAACTTGTGTGACATATTGGTTTTCATCTTCTCCTATAAGTCCCCTTGTCACTTGAGCTTGATCACCATCACTTGTGAGATTCCCCCCTTGATAGACACCTTTTTAGCAACTTCTCATAATTTTTAATGGATAATGTTTCAAGGAATACCAAATTTCCACCACTTGGAAGAGTTGCCACTCCTATTATGGATACCCTAAACCTCTCAAACATGACCATAGGACTTCCAATTTGGGTGATTTCTAATTCATATCATACCAATCATCATCCCTTTCCTTAAGTGTATGTTAAATCAATGCTCTCCCCTCTTCCTAACCTATCCAAAATCCTCCCCCCTCCCTCTCGCACCCCCCTTCCCGCCCCACCAACCTAGTAACTTGGATTCATCCAAGAGGAAGAATAGGAAGTCTAAAAAATGTAATAATAGAAACCATGGGAAAAGGGAAATGCTAGTGATGTCGTGGGTAATGACAATAACATGCAAGGTCAAAATCAACTTGTCCAAGGGTGGATGCCTAAACATCCTTGTGTTGTTTGTGGGTATGATCATTATGTTTACCCATGTCTTGATCTTGCAGAAATTCGATGAATGGGGGCTCATTTTCCTAATCAAGGGATCCCATAAGAGCTAGTACCTTTATAATAATCCTCACCTCCACATGAATCCATCACTTCTACTATTGAGTCTCCACTTGCTTCTACAACTTCAGTTGCCCAACACTCAAGTTACAACCTATCTCCTCGCTACAAAATCAAAATCATCAAGGAAAGGGGGCATCACTTCCACTTCTTATGGATTGTTGCCCATTGGACCTTATCACTGTAATAAAATGGATGTATGCACTCTTAATATTCTAAGGCCATTACCTTTGAATTGAACAACCTTGTAGAGCTACATCTTCCTTCCTCCAAACATTTACAAATTAGGGTCATCATTCATAATCAATACATGATTTATTGATGCATAGTGGATAAATCAGGAGCCTCTTCTTATGTACTTATGTCCTTTTCTACTTACAAATTTTGAGGTTCCCTTACCCTTGTCCCATTGAAAAATAAGTTGTGATCCTTTAATGGTGGATCATGTGAAATCGTAGGAATTGTGCCTAATATCCCCATTGATTTAGGTGGTAAGATTGTTCTAGCTGAAAGTAATGGTTGTTAAATCCACAATATTCTTTAATGTGTTTGTTGTAGTGATTACATGTATGCCATTAAATCCTTCATGTATTCACTCTTTCATGTGATTCAATTTCCACACGAAGGATGCATTATCACCATTGATAATCTCTCATATTGTAGTCCTCAACCAAATGTCTTTCTCTTATTATCTCATATCAAATTTTTTATTAATTTTTGGTTGGACAAACCCCCTTTGAAAAATACTTATATGGTCACTTCCACCATTTTCACAATCCCCACTACCATTGAGAATGAGCCTTTGAATCTTTTGAATGAAATAGGCTTAGGGATCGAGGATGTACCTTCACCTTTGGGGGTAATGAAGCCAATTCCCCCTTGTGAAAATGTGATACTGCCTCTTTGACCATAATATTATATGATGATGAAGAATTATTAGAGGCTATGAATTCTTTGTATAGTCTTTGGGACAAACTCCACATGGTTTCTCATGTTGACTTTCTTCTCGAGCCTAATTGGCGCTCCACTAGTAGGCCCTTATACTCCACCCCACTTTTTGAGATGTATAGGTTTAATTCCTCTCTACCAACACCACCTCTTGCACTTGATGAGGATACCTTTGACCACTTTTACACAAAAAAGACTCTTGAATTTTTCCACCAATATTTGGGATGTTGTTAAAAAGTCTCAGGTTGAGAACATTGCTTGGAATTTTATAGTCCTTAGAAAATATGATGTTATTTTCCAGCTATTGTTTTATGGGTGCAAGACCTTGAAATGTATTTTTTTGGTACCTTTGGAACATTCTCTTAGCCATTGATGGCTTAGTAAGGTATATTATTAAGATATCCATCTGTTATGTTGCATCTAATCCTTTTCCCACCCGAATTTACTATAGGATCCACCTTGTTCGACATTGGTGCATTATCCTAGCTTGGTTCTTCACCTTTGAACACATCCAATGGAAAATAATTCCTATGATGGGTTACCATAGAGTAGCAAAAATTTCCCATTTAACGCCCATTCAATGTTTTTTTGTTGGACCCTTCTAGATTTTGTTTGCATTGTGCACCATCATCTCCTTTCTCGTATCTTTCTATCAATTCCCATAAGGGTTCCCACCCTTTCATTTGGTTGTTTTTATTCACACATTATTTTTTGTTACTTGATACTTTTCATTTCTATCTCACCATCGACATATAAGATATTTCCATTATAAGAGAAGAGGCATGTGCTTGGGTGATCGTTGATTTTTTTGTATATGCATCTTTGCTTGATTTTCGCCATATGGTCTCTCATGTGCTTAAGACTTGGGTTTCTTACAATGTGAGTACCTGCCTCCTTTCTTTATTTTTTCATTCTTTGAACAATGAAAAAGGGCCAAAAACAAAAATAAATAAAAATTGGGGGAAATAAAGGAATTATGAACTAGGAATATACTTAGAGTCACCTACATGTATCCTTCCACCTGGTCATCATGGCCATTGAGTTTTTTTGAATCCCAGTTTTCTTATCAAAACTTAGTTTTTGTTCACCCAATTTACCTATCATTGCTTGCTCATCGTTACAAACGAATACCTAATTTACTCCTTTAGTAGACTCATTTCCCCTATGGTTTCCTTCGAATTGAATGTTTCCAATGTAAGTGTTTTTCTTATTTCTCTGTGTTAAGGGATGTGTTTTGTCTCCCTTCCCAAATATTTTAGTTCCCTTGAGTTGATTATATATCTTAATCATTCATCAACTATCTTATTAGTTTGTTTTTTGTTGAAGTAATACACCATTCCTTTCTTCCTATTAACCATGACGCATTTGCTCTGGAGTTTGAATCTCTATAGGCATGGTACATTGGGTTCCACTTTCCTCATTAGTGGATTTCATTGCATTTGGCAATGTATTATAATCATTGGTTCCTAACCTAATGGTTCCATTCAATGTTTAACTTCATAGCATTTATTCATATTGTCGAGTTCATACTAGCACCTCGATGCCCATTTTCATTAGCATCAGGTTACCTCATGTCTAGCGGGTATTTTCATTATTAATTTATATCTATATAGTTTCTACCATGTTCAGCTTCAACTCATTATGACATGTGAAGAATCATATTTAGTGACATTAGTGTTCCATATTCATTAGAAAGACTATGGACGTTTGTGGTTCCTTTTAGCCAACATTTTTACCTCTATTTGAAGCTCTTTTCAACCTATATTTGAATAGATTACACTTGTTCAAGCCCCTTTTTAGCTATGGGGTTTTGTATTCTTTGATTTTGTGCCATCCAATTTGGCAGCATTGGTAGATGTTATTGGATGTATTGATGAAGTATTTGAGATATTGATGTACTTTGGCATGGCCTTCCCATTTCGGTGTGCCATGATCTACTCATATGTTGTACTTGAATTGACTCATACTTGAATATATATTCCCAAGTTATGAAAGAAGGGATGATTAAATTACCCCTTTTTTTGTGTTTGTGAATGGTTCCTTGTCCTCTATCCCATATGTGACTTCCTCTCTATGCTCTCAAAAGTTCATCTTGATGAAGAAAAAACATAAAGTATCACGATCTCAATGTTTACAATGCTTTACCAACCTCCTACATTAGGAGGCATCTAGTCTAGATGTGTCAAAAACCCAAAGTTTATTAATTACAATAACCACAATGTGAAATTGGCATACAACATAAGCCAAACTGGAAATATAGTGATAAAAAAAGGATTATTGAAGATTGGAAAGTTCATTTTGGTGTTGAAAATCATTGTAGAGAAGCTAATTTCTAGTTCTAGGAAAAAAAAATATTTTTTCAATATGTTTGTTATCCCAATTATTATGTATGGTTGTGAAGTTTTGGGTTGTAGTATTTATAATGAGACTTGGAGGAAAATTGAGCAAATTTATAACCATTTTATAATACACAATCTTATAATTAAAAGAAATATGCCTTACCGTGTCCTTCTTTTAGAGGTTGGTCTCCCACCCATGGTGTGTAAATCTATGTTAATGTACTTATTGTACAAGTATAATTTGGCTAACATGAATAAAAAGAGGCTTCCTATAGTAGATACAAACATTATTAAAAGTCACCCAAGGTTAAAGAAAGGGTGGACTAGAGATGCTACTTCTCAGATCCATTATTGGGGGGTAGTAGAGGAGGATGTCCTTCATAATATCAACACAATAATAGTGTTGTCATAGCTAATTGTAAAGAAAAAATATGGTGCTACAGTGAGATTGAGAACAATAAAAAGTTGGATTACTAGAAATAGGTCATTATTCCTAAGTTAAAAGATTAAAATTATATATATATTGTTACTAGCTTCAATAAGAAAATAAGTGTTGCAAAAATAAGAACAAAATTCCATGAGCTTCATAGTGCAACTACTAGATAAGAAGTGGAAAAAACCTAAAACACCCTGGGAAGAAAGAATTTGTAAAGTTTGCAATTCCAAAAAGGTAGAAGTTGACAATTATTTTATCTTGGAGTGCACAACCTATACAAATATTTAATCTCATTTTCAAAACATTTGTAATACTATGATATTTATAATGTGTTAACCCATCAAAACCAAAGTGAACTCAACAATTTTATTCGCAAACTATTTGATCTTAGAAGAAATATAATAAAACAAAATAATTAGTTTTTCATTGTTAAGGGTTTGTTGTGGCTTACCCCACAACAACGCACTTTTAAAATATTTTTAAAGTGGGCTCCCCTTCTAAAAGTTTTACAACGTACTATATTTCTACGTGATTGGAAAGATGTTGGC
>CBVK0100352821.1:0-20498 GCA_900067695.1 Picea abies
CTAATCCCTTAATCCGGGATTAATTTACAAATCAGCTAAAAATAGAAAAATCCGCTAAAAATAGCAAAATCCCGCTAATCTAGGTGAAGGGATCGTCAGACGCAGTTGTCGTATCTGACACACCCACACACACACACATGCAAAGAATATAACACATACCCAACATTTCTTTCCTTGCATGTGCGCATGATGTGTTTCCTTCCAGCTGTCACTTTCCTTGTGCATTCTTTCTTTCCCAAAAATGCCTTACTTTTT
Organism: Picea abies; assembly: GCA_900067695.1. NCBI lineage: Eukaryota > Viridiplantae > Streptophyta > Pinopsida > Pinales > Pinaceae > Picea > Picea abies. The sequence goes on from CBVK0100352821.1 coordinate 256, forward strand.
GGCCTCAGCCTTTGGCCTACCTCCAACAAGACCCCAACACTAACATGTGGCTCATCCCGAAACACCTAACCTTTGTGTGCTCCCTCGATCTCCTTGTTGATCACTTGGAACTTTTCCTTGAGCTTTGTTTCCTGTGTCTGCACCTGCGCAGTCTTCTCCTTGAGTGTGTCCACTGTCTGGACTGCAATTTTCTCATTGATCAATTCCACACACTCTACTTGGGTATGTTCTTTTTGTTTCTTGTCTTCTTATGTATGTGCCAGGAATTTTTCTACCCGCTCTTGTAGCGGTTCCATTTGAACCTGCCACTCTTATTTCTAGGTTTGCGCAATAATTAGCTCTTCCTGCAATCTCTTCATTTCATGCATCCCTTTGATGCGTTCTATAATTGGAATTTTCTTCTTCCTCTGCTTGAGTTCTTGGATCGCTCTGTTGATCCTTTCTTCTTCCTTGTCCCAATTTTGGACCTGTTGATCCTCCTCTAATCTAGTCTAAAGATGCACTGCTTTATCGAACAAGTCAGTTGTTGTGATGACCTGGTGTTCTATATTCTACAACCACGTTGTTTCTTCCTACTTCGTTTTCTCCTTTACTGTCGGTGGTGTGCTTGGTGTAAGTTTCTCTTAGATATTCTTGATATCCTTCCGATATTGATCGATTACCTGTGCAATCTGATCAATCTTATTTGCTTCTATAATTTCATCCCTCTGCGCAGCTTGTGGAATCTTCTCATAAGTTCCTGCCACTTTCTGCTTGAGTCCTTTTATACGCTCCCTTTCCTCCTGGGTCTCATATTTAGCCTTCCCTTAGACTATTTCTAGCGTGTCCCACTTCTCTGTTTCTCACTACAATTCGACCAAGTCTTTGTGTGAATGAGAATGTACCTCATGGTTTATGCTAACCTACAACTTGTGGAGTGCCCTGGTCAACATCCACGTCAACACTAGTTGGATTTGGATTAATTCCTTCAAGGGTGTCTGCCCCACAATCTCATCCATTCACAACATATTGGGTGTGATATGGAATGTTGCGTTCGGGTGTAGTAGTGAATGGACTATATATCGTTCTTCTTCTTCCAGTCTTTCCTCTATCTGAGGTGTTGATGGTTCTGCTCCCCTGATGTTTCTTATTGTATGTACTTCCCCAATTTGTTTGAGGAGTTGTCACATGTCTGCCAACTTTTGTTGAATCTTGTCTCTGTGTTGCACACCATGGTCAAAATCCTCGAATATACAATCCTATACCATTCGGGCTATCATCTCTCCATCATCATCTGTGATCGTATAATCTGGTGGTGTTCATTGTTCTTTTGACTTCTTGCATGTGCCTCCTGCTTGCATGGTTGGCCTCTTGTTTATCCCTGGTTCCTATGGGTTGGGACTTGTTACGGTCTCTTATGTGGGCTCGACCTATTGTTGTTGCTCCTTGGCTGGCTGCAACTTATCCTTCTTTCCATTCTAGTTCCCTGTCTTCATTGGGCCTTCATATGTCAGTGTTGTTTTTACCTGGCCCGTTCTTCATCTTTTTGGCACTTGAATTTCCTTTGGCTGGGTCTCCCCCTAATCTGCCTCTTCTTTTGTTGTTCTTTCTAAAAATTCCAAGGTAAGGACGGGAGTCTTCCACTCATCATCCCATTCTCTGATGACCATGTCAATGTTGCCCTCTGTGATACAATAACGCATATGTAGCCACTGTTTGTCAAGATCCTTCCTTGACTGTATCCACATTGTATGTCATGTGGCCTGGAAATTAGAGATGTATTTATACCGCAGGATGGCCTCTAGTGTTATTCTCCACATCTTTGAGATTGTTTTCTATAAGTCACATAGGTATCCTTCAAAGATGGCCCCGTTATCCTTTTTTCTTCTGGCCTATGGCCTAGCACTGAGAAACAAATATCTTGCTCCTTGATTTGGTTTGGGTCTGGTGCCAAAAAATACATACCTTGGCTCTTTCCATCCCATGAAGGATATCAATGTGATCAACCATGAATAGTGAAACTTTGTTCCTAGATCCTGCATGTCCTTATAGTCATCTAGGAATAGGTTCAAGAGATACGATGTCCAACTCACTGTGGTGCCTTCTACACATTGAGTTGCAACTGCAAAAAATCCAGCTGGAACTTCATCCCTGCGACATTTTATGAGCATCTTGTTAGCTAATATTTTCACCCCCAGTTGTGTTGTGGCATCGTTGATCCTCTTGATAATGATCCATATTGTTCCCCTGTCGGTGCTATACTTATTCTTCATTTCTTCTGCTAGCACCTTCTCCCGATCTTTGTCATCTATAAAGTGTGTGGGATCCATTCCCCAAGATGGAAATCCTGTTATGTTTGCGATAAGATATACGTATATTGACACGAGCTTGTCCAACCAGATGTCCCTGCCATGCGTGAATGCTAGCAACTATTTGACGCATGCGATTGCATGTTGATCCCTTCCAAAATGTGGTAGGTCTACCAGACTCAAAATTATTGTCTTATACAAACCTTTTTCCCATTGGAGTGGTTGATCAATCAATTCCCCAACTAGATTTGTGCCCACGGTCTCCATGTACACTCTCTTTGCAAGTTCTAGAAACTTGTCTTCATCTGTGACATCGTGGTTCAATTATTTGAGCTTCCCTATATGACCCAACAGGTCTGGTCCTACTTGTACCCCAGCTGGTATGCATGGTAGAATGATTTCTACAGTGGGTTTCTTGCGAGGTGACCTGGGTATCTATATCTTGTCTTTCTTTAATGGTGGTGGCTAGCTTGAAGATCCAGCGGCTTCTAGTTTCTCCTCAGTATGCCCTTCCAGCTAACGCGTGACATATTTGGTCGTTCCTTCTTGTGGGTGGTCTGATATGGTCATTTGCGACTCATCTATCTCAATTGTTGATTCCTAAATCAATGTCATTCCATTAACTCTCGGATCTTCTTCGACAATCCCTGGTTGCACCTTCTTCAGGGTTTCTGCGTCCTGGTTCGATTTCTCCTGTACCTCTGTTGGTATATCTATACTCATGCCCTCCAGTGTCGGCTATGGGATTTCTTCCAGTATAGGTGTTGGGTTCACCGGTGTTGTGTCTGGAGATGGGATTTCATCGAAATTGACAATCTTTGGCAGATGTTGTTCACCTTATTCCGCCTATCCTCATGACTTGGTCTGAACTCTGGTTTTTCTCGCAGGCTTGTTCGCTTTTGTTTTCTTGGGTGGTGCCATGGCAGTGAATGTCAAACCTTTGCTGGGTTCAAATGTTCCCTGTGACCTCTATGAACTCGCTTTGTGTTTTTCAACCTCTATTTCTCTTTGTCTACTCTGTTTTAGTGAATATACTGTTTTCTCCCGCGTTCTTTTGTTGTATGGGTTTTCCATCAAGCTTGTCGATGATTCTTCCTTAATTATGGGTTTAACGCACCTTAACTATGAGTTCAATGCATCTCTGGCATTTTTGTACTTTCCATTACTTTGCCTTTCCTTCTCCTGTTGGTGCGATTAATGTGGCATCCCATCAATCCTTGTCATCCTCTAATTTCTCCTAGTCTTGTCATGTCCTCCTTATTTTTCTGACTTTCCTTTTTCCTCTTGTTTCCCTTTTGTATGTGATCGTTGTCCTTCTCCTCACCTAACTTGTGTTCCTAAGTGTTCGGGATCTTTCTTTCTTCGACACATTGTGCCCCTTTTGGTTTGATTCTTTCTTTTTGATTCTTTTTCGTGTTATTCCCTTTTTTTTTTTTTATTATTAACTGCGCGGTGGGTGGTCGGCTATCCTTGTATATCTTCAGTCCGCTCCCACTGATCATTCCTCTAAGTTATGTTCCTGATAATTATTTTAACTATACAAATCCTCCATATGTGACATATTTGACCTCGTATGGTCCTAGCCAATGCATTCTTAGCTTTCCTAGATGCTGAAACGATTTGTCGTCATACATCAGTAATAGATCTCCTTCCTTCAAAGTTTTCTTCTTTATGTGTCAATCATGCCAAGATTTATCCCTTTCTTTATGAACCTATTGGTGTAATCCTTCTTAGATCCGATCTTCCTCCATGGTCATTAACTAATTTAGTCTCTCCTGTACTACTCCTTGTTCTGTCATTTGTGTAATTTCTACTACGCGCAAGCTTGGTACTAAAAATTCTAATGGCACCATTTCCTCTTGGTCGTAAACCAGTTTAAATGGTGTGTGTCCTATCAACTTTTTACACGTAGTCCTATAGGCCCATAATATTGTTGGTACTTTGAGGTCCCATTTTTCCCTATTGACGTTACAAATCTTCATCAGTGCGTTCTCCAAGATTTTGTTAAATGCTTCCATTGTGCCATTTTCCTATGGGTGAAATGGTGTGTTTTTATGGTGATGGACTTCAAACTCTTTAATCATAGCACTGATGGTGTTGTTTATGAAGTGTGTGCCTTGGTCACTTATCAAAATTCTTGGGCATCCTAATCGAGTGATGATCTGTTCAAATAAAAAGTGTGTTGTTGTTTTTGCGCTGCAATCCTTCACTGGTGCGGCCTCCACCCATCTTGTTAGGTACTCTGTCGCAGTGATAATGTACCTAGATCCTGTTCTTTTTGCTAGTGGGTTAATTGTTCCTATAAATTCTATTTCCCATTTTTCGAATGCCTATAATGTTACTTGTGGTTGTAATGGAATCTCATCCCTTTTTTTGGGTTTGCCTACCCTTTGACAGACGTCGCAACTTTGACATTACTCCTTCGAGTCTCTATGAATCGTTGGCCACCATAGTCCTGCGCGCAATACCTTCTACGTGGTAGCTTTGCTTGCATAATTTCCTCCTACTAGTCCTTCGTGGGCTTCTTCTAAAACTCTTGTTCTTTCGTGTTCCAACACATATCTTCACAATATGCTATCTGCACCCATTTTGTACATCTATCCTACAATTACTTGATAGTAGGAAGTGAAAAATACCAGGATTTTCTTCTACGTGGTGCTATATTCTTGTGGTGAAATACCCATGCTCAAGTTCTTAATGATATCTATGAAATGTTCATCAACGATATGTACTGAAAATAACTGTGCATCTGGAAAGTTCTCCTCTAAATTCATGGGTTCTTCTCCATTTATGACCCATGATAGGTGGTCAGGTCCTACATTTAATTTTCCTAGATTTACTATTACTTCAAAGTCAAATTCTTAAAATAGGAGTAACCATCAATAGATTCTCCCCCCCAACACTGGCTTGCTGAGTGATTTGTGAACATATTAAAGTGTTTCCCCAATAAGTAGATTCTGAACTTTTGCAGTGCATAGACCATAGCTAGGCCTTCTCTTTCTGTCATGTTATATTTATGTTTTGAGTCAGATATATTTCTTCTCGCAAATTCTATCGGGTGATCCAAGTATTCCACTCTTGGATGCACCAAGATAGCTCCAAGTGTTATGGCTAATGCATCTACATGCACATGGAATGTCTTCTCCCAGCCTGCAAATACTAATATCGGTGCAGTAACCATCTTTTCCTTCATGGTGTCCAGAATGTGTTGAGACTCGTCTTTCCACTGGAACTTTGTGTCCTTTCTTAACATCTTTTCCATTGGTGCAGTAATCTGTGCATATCCTTTGATAAATTTCTTGTAGTATCCTGTGTGTCCCAACGTCACTATTAGTTGATGGACTATTTTTGGTGGTTGTAAGTTAACAATTACTGCAATCTTTGTGGGATCTACTAATAAGCCCTGTTTACATACTATATGGCCCAATAGTATCCCAAACGGTGTTATAATATGGATTTATTTATGGTCAGTGATATCTGGCACTGTCTATATCTTTCTAACATTAGTCGTAAGACTTCTACATGGTATTTCAACAGACTGTAAACTGTCCAATCGTCCAGGTATACTTCTAGGAACTGATGGATGAATTCCTTAAATGCAGCAATGACTACTCTAGAAAACATTGTTGGTGCATTCTTCAGTCTAAACGGCATGACTATGTATTGGTAGGATCCCCATTCTATCGCAAACATGGTCTTGTATCTATCTTCTTGTGCTATCTTGATCTGATGGTAGCCTGAGAATCCATCAATAAATGAGTAAGCTTCATGTCCACCTACGTTTTCTAACACTTCGTCCATGAATAGTGTAGGGAATGGGTCATGTAGGCATGCATCGTTCAACTTCCTCAAGTCGACACATATCCTGATCCCTCCTTGTTTCTTGTCCTGAACTACCATCAATCTTATCCATTATGATTCTTTAACTCGTTCTATGATGCCTACTTCAAGCATCCTATCGATATCACCTTTGAATTTCTACTTATATATTGGGTTTAATCTATATGGTCGTTGTCTAATCAATACCACTTCGGGTCGTAGTGGTATCTTCATTTCTCCTAGCTCTCTAGCTATACCCTTCATATCTATATAATGTTGTGGGGAACAGGTCACTGTATTGGCACAAAAAATATTTTATGCTTTCCACTGTTTGCTCATCCCAATAGTCTCCAATGTTGGCCATCATGGGATTCTCGACTGTCCCAATGTTGACTTTCTTTACTTTGATCTACCAAAAATGACTTATGATTCTATGGGTGGTACTTCCACCTCTCTTTCTCCTTAGTCTTATTCAATATGAATATCGTGTGGATCGTCTTCATCCAGTGCTTCCTCTTGTACATGGTAACATGACAATAGTGCCTTCACTATCTGTTTGTTCCATTTTTGTTCTTCTGTGATCAATTCTACTTCTAGTGCTTTGATGAATATCAATCCTCTTATCTATTTAAGCACGACATCTATGTTGGGGTTCTCATACTCGAATGAGAAAGTGACTATAAAATTATGTTGCAATGTCATCCAGATCGTAGTTCCTTTGCGCAATTCCTAGTCTATATACCAATTTAATGGTATGTCCTCTAAGGTGTGTATGAAGTGATGAGGACATTTCTTTGGGGATGTCAATTTCCATAGTTTTCTACACTCCTCCAAGTGCTTCATGGGTGCCCTTTGTCCATCATACTTCTTCTTATTATTGTTTTTTTGTTCTGCGTCGAACCTTATGCGTAGTAACCATTTACATTGGTACCAATCTGTGTCTCTTTGTGTGTGCCTCACCATCTTTTGGGTGTGGCATTGAGTGTTAAATCAAGTGCGAACAGTCTCTGGTTCTCTAACACTGTGTCTTCGTACTGTGTCAAGAATTTTTCCAAATCGTTTATTTCATGGAAACTAGGTGGTTCCCTAATTTATGTGCCTACCCATGTTACTCAGTGGTCTATTCCTGCACATCTTCTTGTGGAAACTTTGTGTAGCCTTTGTTTCCATTTCTCTAAACCGATGTCTGAATCTATTGCACATGAAGTAATGCACCATGAAATGAGTATCTCATTTGTAGTTGGCTTTATGTAACCCTCATCGCACACAGTTTTTTGTGTCCAACTAGCTGATTTCCTCTAAGTCTAGGAAAGTAGGTTCTACAAACCTCTCCCCTTCTGATGGGTCTAAGGATGCAATGACCCTATATTCACCTAACTCAAATGTCATTTTCCTGGTCTTCAGGTTGATTATGGCCTGGTTTTCAAATGCCCAATCCAGACCAAGTAATGTTGGATAAGATGTGGTGTCATCCACTATTTCAATGACTTCAAAATATTATTTAGTGCATACTCCATCTAGGTCTACTATTACTCCTTTCAGTCTTCTGATTGGTAGGAATTTATGTTGGTTTTCCAGTTTCAATTGAACAGGTGAATATCCTAATGTGGGATTTCCCATGCATTTCCATGTCCTCTTTGGTAATACATTAACTTCGGATCATAGATCTAGTATGATGTATCCCATGTTGAAATATTCAATGTTGGCATTGAGTCTGAACTCCCTACTGGTTCTTCTCCTTGTATGTAGGTGATTGACAGTTTTTGGTTGTAGGTGATTGACAGTTTTTTGGTTCTAGTGATGCTACATTTTTCCAGTATGTTTTGCAATGTTTTCATAGATGATGGATCATTTAATACTTTTACACATGATTGCAAGAAGCCTTTGATTGTACTTACTTTTCCCTTGGGTTGCATTTCGTTGGTATGATCCAATAATGGAGGCATATTGTACTCTAGTTCTTCCTTGCTTTGTTGCGCAGATGAAGTCGACGCTATGTCTTCCTTCTGAAATTCTTGTCTGACTTCTGTAAATATTGCCTTCTCATTTTGCACATCGAACTGTCTCCTTGGTTCGATGTTCTTCTTTACCCATTGGTTTTGTGTTGGTTCTTGTTGGACAATGTCATCACCTGTTTTAGCTTTTCCACGAGTAACTATATTTATGTTTCGTCCTTCATCCCCTGCTTCAGCAAAAATTCACTGAACATTCAGGTTGTTTTGGTTCCTCTTTTCCTAGATATTTACTAGTAGTGTTAGACATTCCTCTGTATCATGGTCAGATGTGCGACAATACATACAAGTTGTTGGTGGAAGTGGACATTCCCTTGCATAATGTCCCGGTTGTTGAAAATTGTGACATACCACTAGTCCTCTACCTCGTCTGAAACCTCCTCGGGCTCGTCCTTTACCTCTGTAGCCTGTTTGATCTTCTCTCAGTGCATTATACTAAGGCACTTAGTTATACTATGTAGTATTGTATCGAGGTTGTGCTATGTTGTACTGCGGATTGTGTTATTATATGGTTGTTGCACAGTATTATACTGCTATTGCGCAGTGTTGTATGGAGTTGGAACTTGATTAAATTGTGGTGTGGCTTGCCCAGTCATCATTTATGCATGCACTCTATATGTGTCTGATGTCCTTTCTCGAATCAACTCCATAGTTCTACAATATTTGTCACTGTGGCCCACTGAATTGTAAAATGGGCAATATGAGCTCTTTGGGACTGTCTGGTATTTCTACATCATCATGCAGTGATAAGGCTCGTGACCTGGTTTCTTGCAGATTTCACACCATAGTCCTCCTGTTGGTAATCGATTTTGAATTCCTGCTACCATATACTGTGTGAATGTTGGGCATTCATTCTTATGGTGCCCTTTCATCCTACATGTAGTACACAAAATGACTTCTCATTTTTCCTTATTCTTATTCTGGTTCAGCTGAAACATTAAGTTCTTCAAGTCCTCCTTCAGTTCTTAGATAGATGGCTTTGTCTATTGATACTGATTTTATTCTAGTTGCAGGGATGCCTACAAAGCCTCTGCCTTCTTTTGGAACTTATGTTGTCGCAAAGGGTATTTTAAGTTTGGGAGCAGTGAGTTGACAAAAAGGTGTCGATGTTGCATATCGGTCATGAGATATTTTAACTTTCCCTTTAGTCTCTTGAATCTATGATCAATCTCCCATACAGACTCTCCTAGTTTCCGTCTTATTTTGATCATCTCATTCATGTAATGATCCTCTGAGCTCGACTTCTAGAACTCATTTATCAGTAACTTCTTAATGTCTTCCAGTGTCCTTGTCATCCCAGGTGCATTGTTTGTGTCTTGACTCATGTACTAGCTTAGTGTGTGGTCTCTTAGCATAATAGCTAGCTATGCCAATTTGGTATCTTCATCAGTGATCTATTTTTCTTCCCAGATCTTTGCACAAATGAACAAATGTTTCTCAGGGTCTTTTGTTGCTTCTCCTCGAAATTCGGGTAATCTAATAATGGGATCGTGTCCTACCATTTTGAATGTTTAACTACTACCTCAGCGCAGTGTAGATACTTGACTAGTGTTTCCTGAAATGGCTCACCCAATTTTTGTTCCTTGTGTAGATGTACTTCCTGCTGTCTGACTGCTTCTGAACTTCGGTTGTCTAAACAGTGGTGTTCTCTTTGGTGTATTAGTTGCACATGGGTTTATGGGTTCCACACTGACATTAATATGGATAGGATTGTTTCCTTCTCTTCACGCTCTTGGACCTCTCATATTCCTCTCATATGTTGTGTGAGGGATTTCATGAATCTGATCCACAGCCCAAAGATCCTCTACTTCTTCCTCATCACTCGCCAAGCCCTCCCTCACGGCTACAACTCTCTTCTTGGTATTCACCTTGTATTGGTAGGGTACTCCGCTGTGCATATTTCCAGTTGTCGCCATGATCTACTTGATCTGGTAATCATCCATCATGATTGGGTCCAAGGGTTCCTCCTTCTTTCCCTTATCCTTTCCTCCTTCCATTTCTCCTCTCTCTATCCATGCTTCCCCCCTTCCCCCATGCACACAAGGAAGTTTAGCTGTCTGATTCCATTTTCATTACACATTTTTTATATAGAAATATATTAATCAAAGTATAGAGCAATTGAATGTACCTTCCTTAGGGTCCCCGTAGAAACTCTTGCTCCGTTGAGTTGCACGACTTCGGTGTGTCTACTGCAAACTATGTTATAAAACCTGCCACAATACTGTCAAGCCAAAAGTCTTCTGCACAAGTGAATTTTTTGTTCACCTGCTGAAGTTTCTCAATCTTTACTGGGTTCCACTCGATTTGTCGAATCCGGTTCGTTGCGTGGTTATCCTTTAAACTTAGTATCCATTCCTGCAATAAATGTGGAAAATCATAGAAAAGGACTTCGTGAAAATTAGTAAACATGTATCTCTCCAGATATTTGAGGGGTGTTATTCTAGGGTTTCTATTGTCTTTCTTTGAAAAATCTATCTCTTTTGTTCTCAACCATCTTTCAATCTTTGATTTTGCGGGATTCCATGGTCTCAACATCCCCTTTTATTGGCTCATTGATTTCTTCTTTTCTTCTCTCTTTTCTTGTTCAACTTATCTCATCTACTCAACCTTCCCCTATTCCTACAAACGAAAATGAAACCATTTTTTGGTTACTATTCCTCTATCCTGTCTAAGTTTATTGACCTAGGGTTCATTTTTGACAGGTTTCCAACAAAGCCTCTAAAACTATCGGCCCTCCTAGTAAACCAGAAGGAAACACAACACACAGAATGTGTTGTGCAGTCTCACCCAAGATATATTTAATGGGTGGTTGTAAGACTCATGTGTTTAGAGCCTAGGATTGAGTGTGACATAAGGGAGTTGAATATTGACCCATTATTATAATTGTAACTACAATATACTGTCATTCGCAAATATGCAAGAAATATAACAACTCACTTATTAAGCATAACAATAGCTATTGAAAGATGATAAAGATAAACATGCATTCATCACACAACACAAATGTTACCATGGTTCACCCCCTCCTAGGGCTACGTCCAAAAATATTTGTCTCTCATCTCTCTTATTATATTATTTCTTCATCTACAACATCGTGTGCTTACAACTCTTCTTAGTCAGGTAAGATCTATATGAGGTGGACTAGATCACACCACGCTCTTGAGCCTATGATCTAACCCTCAAGATCTACCCTCCCTCGTTTTCCCTCTATCTCAACAACTTATACAAAATAAGTCGTTTAGAAAAAGCCCTTACATATCTCATCCACTCATTCATAAATACTATAGCAAAAACACTCTAAATTAACAACTAACAAAACTGAACCCTCTATAATACCTCGATAACTATATTTATGCATTTCTGTCTCTTCAGCCATTACAATACCTTACCAAAACCCTTACCCTAAAATCGGTAGGTCTTCCTCCCATGCATGCTTGTTGTTCTTCCTTCCAGTTGTTTCTTTTGTTGCATGTGTGCATGCTATGTTTCCTTCTAACTGTCACTTTCCTTTCGTATGCTTTCTTTCCCAAAAACACCTTAATTTTCTACCTCGGCCTTTGGCCTACCTCCAAAATCACTCAAATATTAGTCGTATATGGGTGTGATGATCAAATCTCTTGTGAGAACATGATTCTATATCATCGATGTATGCCTCGACTATGTGTTTGAGGTCGTGAAAATCGAACGACATGGCCCACTGAAAGGTATCTCCAACATTCTTCAGGATAAAAGGCATCTTTCAATACACGAAGGTACCCAAAGGACAAATTGTTATGGGATTAATAGGCAAATGCAGACATGAATAGATCTCCCTAGATCCACCTAGAACTAGAACATAACAGAACAGAATATGATGCTTTCCCTAAGCTCTATCTATTGAGTTTACCAGTTAACAAGAGATAGGAAACATACCATTTAAATGTCACTTCTTCTTGCCATTGTCATCCTAGCTCCACTCTGGTGCTCCTGTGATATTGAATATGCAAGGGAACACAAGCCAACCAAAGTGAAAGAAATCCAATATACTCAACAAGAACTTATGCATGTGATCAAGGAATCATACAATAAAACAAAACAAGTTTTATGGGAAAGAAACATATCACTATATTATATTAAATTGAAAGTGGAGATTACAACCAAATCCTTGATGTCGCAAGGTCCCCTTTCAATGACCCTTTTCTCCCACACACACACTTTCTCCAATATTGAATGAAGAAGATCCACGATAACTTGGTGAACTGAAATGAGGTTCTCAAGCATGATCTAATGCAAAATTCTCCATACAAACTTAGCCTTTCTTTTCTTACTTAAATTTGCTTAAATTTACTTAACCTTTTCCATGAGAGATCCCTCTTTATATCGGCGAAACAGAGATGGTTGAAGAGATTAGGATAATCCCACCAAATTAGAGAGGTGAGTAAGATCCAAACCATTCAAACGCCACCTCATCTTCTAGAATATACCCTTCTAGAAATTTCATGAAACTAGACCTTTTCTTTGTCTTTTGACATCATCGCACCCTAGATTTAAAGTATCCTGCGGAGACATTGCAACCCAGCTTTAGGGAAAAGAGATATGATCATGCATCATCACACCCTGTGTATAGTGCATCCTACGATGACCTTTCTTAATAGGGTTTTAGAGAAGAGAAAGCTAGCCACCTTCCTCATGGAGAAATATTATTTTTGGGAACATGAACACATGTTTGTCAATGGATCACTGGGGTGACCAAAATAATGTGTAACAAAATTCCCCCCAAAGTATGAGGCTAGAAATCGTGACAACCGAAATACTTTGTAGAATGTGTGTGTCGAAAACAAGGAGCACATTGATCGGGGACCTGTAGACAATCAAGCATCAACATAATAATATACCATTGTCCGAGGTAGGAATTCCCATACTTATATTACAAAATGTCAAGTGAGTCATGGCCATAAAATATACACTATAGATCCATGCCATTGTGAAACGACATAACCACTAGGAATACACTGTGGATCTATGCTATAAAATGACTCAAATTCAGACATAGGCACGAGACATACAAAAAGTGGATCTATGTGTCAATACAAATCATAAATACTCCATCTCAACTTCGACTAGAATGGGATGATCCAAGGTCTTCATTTCCATCATCCTTAAGTATGAATCAAACCATGCGATTACAGGTGTTGAAGTTGAACATGGTAGACACCACTTGATTACCGGTCATTAATGCAGACCATTAACAAGTGCAAGGGAAATCACCATTGATTTCAATGACTCCCAAGGAACCCAAGTACAATCCAATGAATGTGAATAAATGAGTTGAAGTTGAACACTCGATGGAATCTTCCAATCAGGGGTCAATTATGTGAACCCACTTTTGAAAGCGAAGAAACTTTCCATTGAGGCATGTAGGCTCTAAGGTACTAAATGATTTCTAATATTTTTCCTGGATAGTGAGTTGAAGTCGACAAGAAAATACTCATCACAGGAGGGTCTTGATGTATCCCCCATCAATGACACAAAATAAGTAACAAATTTGATGTGGATCAGAGTGTGAAGTGATTTGAAACTAACACGGGGAAGGCCGACATGGTAGAAACTTTATAGTCGTGGATGGCCGACTCAGTAGGAGGCTTATTAAGGTTGGACTTCTCTTGAACATATGAACGACACTACAATGGTTTTGGAAGCATTGAATCAAGGAGGACCCAACATATGGACATGCAAATAGTCAAATGAGAGACAAATGGATTTCCCAACCTAGATACAATGATGAAGGGTGATGTCATGTTCAAGAGTGACTATTATTGCCACTAACATGAATACAAAGACACATTTCTTTCCCAATTCCCCCCCCACCATTTTGGTAAAGTACCTCTTTATTTTTACGCAATATTGAGGAGGATAACATATGCTTGTTGATATAAGCTCAATCTTCAGATGAGTCCCTCAGAGTATGTTTAACGAACCCTAAGAAGGAGTGGTTTGGTCCCCTAAGGGTCTTTCAATGTTTGTTTAATGAGTCCAAAGAGAGAAATCTTGGGGGGGTTTCATGTTTAGAGAATCTGAAAAACACTTAAAGAGGACTCCATAAGTTATTTTTTCTTAAATTAATCTGATGAGACCGAAAAAGTGATAACCTACCACTCATCAAATGTTTCCTTCAAATACTTTTACGAGCGTGAAAAGAACAAGTTCATTCGACAATCTTTTCATTTTCAAGGAGCATGAAAAGGTCTTAAAGGACACTCCATAGGTTTCATTTTTCGTGTTACCATTATGAGTCCGAAAAAGAGATAAAATTATACTCGGTTACATTCTCATTGATTTACGAGCATGAGAAAGAACAAAAACTAAGCTCAAAGTTTTTCCTGAAAAACCCTAAAAGGATTTGTACATGAGACAAATGTATAAAAAAAAACCAAAAAGTGTATCCTTGTTCAATGTTTCACTCCTAGACTTTTCATCTGCAAAAACTCAACACTTGTGAAGTCATTAGGACTTTAGGGTTTAGGTAAAATATATAAAATAATATAAAATATAAATGAAAAAGTGAAAAAGTTAATAAAAATGGTTAAAACTTCATTTCACTATTCCATTTGTCATTTCACCCAAACTTTTCTATAAAACCCCCTATTTACCTCGATTTTCCATTGTAGATTGCGGAAGGAATGACTGATCATTCGACAAACGGTCTCCATGGAACAGGCAATTTTCATCTCTTTCAACTTTCCATGGATCAAAAATTGTTTTTCATTGGTTAAAAATAAACTTTTGAGTTAAGTTTTTGAGGGTACCTATGCATGAAGGTCGTCGCAGGTGCCCTATATCAGGCTCTACGACAATCTAGGGTCATCACAAGTAGCCCTATATCCAACCTACAAAGACTCTACATTGTATGGATGCCTAGGCCTACGATGTGCACAGTTCAAAAAGTTTTTTAAGATGTATTTTCCAATAAAAAATATCTAGGGAAGAAGATAAAGATGCTAATCTCTCTTTAATTTTCCATTGCAGGTTTTCCATGGTAAAAATGTTGGAATGGCTAGAGAGAGAGCACAAGGAGGAAGACTACTTTGTTGGGAATGACCCGAGAACAGTAATGTCCCTCTAGTAGTGTGGATTGCTAAAATTCTTCAAAATCTAGGGTATGAGGGCTTAGCTGAGATTACTTGAATACCTAGTTCACATGTGGGATGTGAACGAGCAGGCATTTCATGTGGGTGCTCACATTCTTATGATAGATATTGAGGATATATACTTCTTGACTTGGCTATCTCATCGTGGCTCCTCAGTCACACTTACAAGAAGTAGAGGTGGTGGTACACCTATGAACCACTATATCAGTGAGCATTGTGTCCCAGGTACTCAAAAGCATAGTGGTAAAGTTGCTATAAGATAAGTCTGATACTTGACCCTACGAACCATCCTCTATACCATCACACTCATGGTAGGGAGTGCATCTCCCCATATGGCTCTTCAGAGCTATTTTAAGTATGCATTGGAATGTATGGAGCCCCGAGTTTTCAACTGGTGTGAAGGGGTTCTCAAGAGTATGAAAAGACAACTGACCAAGTGCAGTAGTGGTGATATGAATTTTTTTAGATATGTTTCTATTTTGGTTTCCTTCTTCCTAGATCAGGTCCTAGTTTTGCGCTTATAGGTACTGTGGCGTATACCTACCCCACAAGATTCAAGAATGAGGAGATGAGTCGACCTTATGTCATGACATGCAGCCAGTCATATTATTAGATATAACGATGTTTTGTTTGAATAGATGAGGACTCATATGCTCATGGTTGATGACTATGCATATGCCATACTGGACTTCTGAGGAGAGCTTGACTTAGCTCTTCTTGAAGGTTCCCAATGGGGGTACATAGGTAAGGAAATTTTGTTTATATGATGTTTTTGTGATTTTTAATAATATAAATGTTTTCTACTTTTGTTATTTGATGACTAATCAAATGCTCTTTGATGATGCAGATGTGGGACCTTACTGACCTCTAGGATCATCCCCTATCCAAAGGAAAGGGGAGAGAGATATTTTTGTAGTGGGAGTAGTTGTTGCCAACTACGAGACCATAGAGAAAAACCTGAAGGGGCTCACGATGAACATTCCAGATGCCTCTATTGATGATATCCTAAGGCATTACCAGTGCCACACAGTGGGCGTGTCTTCTTCCATCGGTCGACTACTCCGTAGAGTATCACGAGAAGTCCCATGTTATAGCGAGCAACATCCTTGATGTTCTATTGTATATGAAGCCATGTGCTTCACATTTTTTATATTTTGGTCTTCAGACAAAAACACTTTTTGTAAACTTTTATCGTTATATATATACGAGGGTTCTACTGGCTTACTTGTTGTATATACAAAGTGTAATTGGATTTTATAAATGTCTCAAATGTCTGTCTAACACATGATTATCCAATGCATCTATTAATGTATTTAGACATCTAGGAACGTGTTGATATTAAATGTAATCAAAATGACGTTTCAAGAGTCCAATTCGTAAATATACCCTTAAAAACATAGGACTTTGTTAGGGTCCTAACCCGCACATAGGTAGAACAATATATTCATATGTAATAAACATCAATATTAATAAGGCATTTCAATAAAATATAATAAGGCGGATGTAATAAGACCTAATAGAAGCTTCCGCTTCTAGAAGGATCTTCCTCTAGATGTTTCTTTTTAGTATAAATAGGAGTTGAGGGTATGAGAACCCTAGCTTGGAGATTATTGTAATAGAGCGTTGCTCGACTGGAGGTTTCCCCCTCGAAGAGGCCCGTGAACATTGCTCTCTGAATCAAAGTTTTATTTTTGTTGTTGTTCTTATATCATTTTGTGTTATTGTGGAGATAATGTTGCTTATATTACTGTTATTCTTCCATTTCTAGCATTTTATTTATGTTCTGCATAATTTTTATATCTGGTATATTACAAGTGGTATCAGAGCACTTTCCTTGGCAAAAATTGTGGGTAAATTTTTTTCAGGGTAGAGACTTATTCTGGCGTCTTTAAGCCACATAGATCTGTCGTTATGTGCATAAACCCACAGTTGAGGGATTCATACACATAAGAAATACAAGTGGTTCTTAAGCGCACATCTTTTGGCCACCATTGTAACCCCTGTTGGTACCCCTTCAAGTGGTAGCCCATTAGACAACACCTATGTATGGATCGGCCTAGATTTCCTGAAGCCCTCTTTAGATAAACTGATCGGCCACCTTACTACTATAGTGTCACCTAGAACATCACTCGAGAAGATACTCTCTAGTACCTGGGTAGTCGGGTAGTATGGCTAAGGGTACGATCTATCCTACTTAGTTAGTGCCCTGAGATATTGGGCCGAGTACTACTGTTGGACCCCACACATATATCAGAGAGCTATAGCGAGTACTACTGTTGGACCCCACACATATATCAGAGAGCTATAGTAGAGGGAAAACCCTTGTTTGAAGAACCCTTGAATACCTAACCCTTGGGGACATAAACATAAACAAATTTAAACAGATAAGATCTATTGTCACGCAAATGTGTTCAGGTTTCCAAATCACTACACATTTATTTCTGGTTAAGAATTTGGGCATCTCATCACTACAAGATTCTTTAGACTGGAGTATAACTCCACAGGTGTAAAAAAAAAAAAAAAAAGTCTGGAATTTTTTCTGGAATTTTTTTCACCATTATTTGAGACCTATCCCATTCACTTCATCTCTTCTCCCTTATCACATTCATACATATCATTTTTTGGAAAACAATTTGACCCCACCCACCCCTTTTCAGTTCCCTCATCCTCATGGCCCATACCCATAGCCAAGACTTGGAAGCTCACTTCAATACCTTGCAATCTAGTCTCACTGAGACCCAACAAGAAGTGAAACACCTCGGTGTCAATGTTGTCGCCATCAATACAACCATGCAGTCATCAATGGAGGAAATCAAACAAAAACTGACCACCCAGCTTGAATCTATCTTTCATCATTCTGCAACAAGATTCATATCCCTACAGATGACCCTTTCTTTGACGCACATCTAAAGAATGAAGGTGAACATTCCTCTCATTCCCATAACTTTCATCACCATCACTTTCAACGTGAACTACGCCTTCCGCGGGTGGATGTGATGAAATTTGATGGTTCAGACCCCACTGGTTGGATAATCCAAATGGAACATTATTTCTCTTTATATGGCATTACTGATGATTTTTCCAAACTCCGGTATGGTGTTCTCCATCTAGATCAAGAACGTTGGCAATGGTGGCAATGGAGAAAAACTTCTCGTCAAGGGTATATTGATTGGACACACTTTGTGGTGGAGCTTTATGAATTCTTTGACACTGACACCAACCATTTGGGGTGTTTGACAAAGTTGAAACAATCAGGAGCAGTGGAAGACTTTATAGTTGCCTTTGAGCACTTAGATTTTTAGACAGAGGGCATGTCTGATGCTTTTTTTTGAGAGTGTTTTATTAGTGGCCTCAAGGATGAGATTCGGGCCCATGTCCTCATGGATCAGCCTCAGAATTGGGTGGAGGCTACTAAAAGAGATAAATAAGCACAACATGTTGTATCTTCTCAAAACCAAAAACCCTTCTTTATCCCTCGCCCTAAACCAATAAATCCCACTACTCCCTCCGCTCCACTAAAGATCCAAAAATTTACCCAGACTAAAATGGCTGAACGACAACTCAAAGGCCTTTGTTATAACTGTGATGACAAATATTTCATGGGCCACAAGTGTAAGGAACAAAATATTTTTATGGCCATCTTCAAGTATATCTCGAAAGAGGATGTAGAAACTCCCTTTGTGTCTAAGTCACCTAAATCCACTGACATAACCCCTCCCTCAGACCTTCCCAAAGTAGAACCAGTCATTTCCCTCAATGCTCTCATTGGCTTCTCTGCTCCCCAAACCCTCAAGATAATTGGTTACATCAAGCATCAGAAGGTCATAATTTTGGTTGATAGTGGAAGCACCCATAATTTTATTCATTGTTGCATTGCCCAAGAAGCTCATTGCTACATCCATGCCATCAATAATTTCCAAATCATGATTGCCAATGGTGGTTCCATGAAATGTGGAGGGTGTTGTGAAAATGTGCATCTCCAAATTGGCGACTACCACCTGAAATCCCATATGTTTTCTATCAACATGGGAGGTTGTGACATTATGTTGGCTGCAGACTGGCTAAGGACATTGGGTCCCATTCTCATGGATTTTAAAGACTTAACCATGCAATTCAACTAGGAGGGCCACCAATATAAGTTCCAAGATATCAGTACTGGTTCACCAGAGATCATTAGTTCCCATCGCATGGAAAATATTCTCAAAAAAGGTCATTTTGGTGTTATCGCCCAACTCCATGCCATACAGGAAACAGAGACACCCTCGGTCCCGCAAGACCTCCAAACCATCCTTTCTAAACATAAATTTGTCTTTTCCACTCCCCAAGGACTC
Source organism: Picea abies (assembly GCA_900067695.1). Lineage (NCBI taxonomy): Eukaryota > Viridiplantae > Streptophyta > Pinopsida > Pinales > Pinaceae > Picea > Picea abies. The sequence goes on from CBVK0100352821.1 coordinate 19,833, forward strand.
CCTTCTTCCTGTGGTATTCATGATCATTCCATTCCCCTTGTACCCGGAAGCCTTCATCCCAATATTCGTCCATATCATCACCCCTTTTCCCCAAAAAATGAAATTGAGAAAATGGTCTAGGAACTCCTTAATGCAGGCATTATCCACCCTAGTACGAGCACCTACTCTTCTCCTATGGTCATGGTCCTGAAGAAAGAGGGTTCTTGGAGAATGTGTCTTGACTTCCGTGCCCTCAAAAAACTTACCATCAAAGACAAATTCCCCATTCCTGTCATTGATCACCTCCTGGATGAATTGAGTGGCACCTAATTCTTCACTAAACTTGATCTTCGTTCAGGCTACTATTGGTTGTGGAGCCTGATTATCTTCCTGATTTATAGGTCTTTTACTTTCAGTCGTGTTTATACCCCATGAAGTATTTACACCCTAGAAGTATGTACACTCTTCCATGTGGGGGAGTGCCTCTACGGGGTCCGAGGGGGCCTATCCCCTCGGCTGGGGGGCCTGGGTGCAAGTAAGCCCCCAACGGGGGTTCGGGGGCGAAGCCCCGGAAGAAAAAATTACCTTGTAAAAGTATATTGTAATTTCATTGTAAATCTGGACCGTTCATTATAAGGTCACATATCTAAAGGTAGAGATTATGTTAGGGTTTTTTTCCCTAGAAGG
>CBVK0100352822.1:0-20498 GCA_900067695.1 Picea abies
CTTGTTGATGATATATTGCTGATATATGTCGCTGATATGTGCTCACATATAAATGGTTATAAATGAAAACAATGGGTAATGAATAAATGTTGAATACTAATTGATGAGTTTTTGTGCAAGAGGGAAGTTTTGGGAAAAAGAGCCCCACACTCATTCACGCCCCCCTCTAAGTGTGGTAGGTGTGTCCAACAGAACATACATGCAGTGTATGGTTGACGATGTTGGTACATATTGATGAATCATAAATGATGAGTAGTTGACACATGATTGGTACATACTTGGTACATGGTTGGATGCACTTGTTTATGGTATAGGTTGATTACATGTTGTTTGGTACAGGTTGTTGCATGGTTGATGCACTTTTTTATGGTACAGGTTGATTACAAGTTGAGGTACATGTTGATGCATGGTTGATGCATGGTTCAGATTTATTAGTACAAGTTTACAGCGATATATCTCACAGTGATAGTGTGACAATGGTTCCATCATTCTACTTCTATTTTAGAGTGTTTGGACGGGGCAAGGACAGGTGGTTGTAGCCATCTTATGGTTGTATCCGGAGAACATAGGAGGTTGTAGCCTCCTTCTGGTTGTAGCCAGATTATTGGGGAGTTGGAGCTTCCCTCAGGTTGTAGCCTGAGAAACTAGGGGGTTAGAGCCTCCTTCCAGTTACAGTTGGAAAACAAAGGAAGTGGGTGCTTCCAATGAATGTAATTCTTCAAGACATATAAGAAAAATCATTCTGTGGTTTTCTCCAGCTTTGGTTTTCCATGGAAAACACTGGTGTATTTTGTATGTGTATGATTGTGCATTTGTTCATTGCTCATTATTGGATGATAATTCTACATTGACATAACACTTGGATTATTTGGTTAAAAAGGATTAAATTTCTCTATTACTGATTCATGCCCCCTCTTGGTAATCCAACTATTGGTATCATAGCAGGTTCCTTTAGAAATCAGTTTAACCATTGAAAGGTAGATCATGGATATCAACAACTTGTATAAATATGGAATACCATAGCTTCATGGAAATATGTATTCTTTTTGGAGAAAAAGGATGAAGACATATATACAGGCACAAGGATTTGAATTTTGAAAATCAATTGTAGATGGATACACACCACCAACAGTTCCACCAACAAATGACAAAGTAGTGAAACTCGGTCAGAATAATTCCAAAGCCACAAATGCACTTCTAAATGGTATCAGTGAAATGGTATTGACCAAAGTTTCCCATTGTAAATCCTCTAAAGAGATTTGGGACAAGCTTCGAAATATTTATGAAGGAGATAAAAAATTCAAAGCAACAAAGTTTCAAACTTACAGGGGTCAGTTCGAACAACTAAAAATGAAGGAAGATGAGAATATTGCAGCCTACTTCTTATGATTCGATGAAACAGTGAATGCAATCATAGGATTGGGAGAAGAAATCGAAGAATTTGTAATTGTTCAAAAGGTACTAAGATCTCTTCCTATGAGATTTAACCCTAAGATATCAGCACTAGAAGAAAGATCGGATCTAAACTCAATAAGCATGGAATATTCATAGCATATGAAATGAGAACTGAACAGGAAAATCCAGATGTAAAAGAAGCATCCTTCAAAGCATCCAAAAGATCAAAGCAAAAGAAAAAGCAACAAGAAGAATACAACAGCAACAGTGACCTCTCAGAATATGATGAAGAAGTGGCCAACTTCATCAAAAGACTTAACAAGGGAACCGACAGTAGGTATAGAGGTAAGCATCCCTTAATTTATTTTAATTGTGATGGTATTGGTCATTTTGCTAACAAATGTCCTCATAAGAAAAGGAGAAATGATGAAGTGTACTCAAAAGGAAAACAAAGATATAAAGGAAAAAGAACTACAAAGAAAGTTTTCAAGAAAAGCCTATGCACCAAAGAAGACATCTCATCATCAGATGAATATGAAGTCAGTGATAGTGAGACAGGAAGAGTTATATTCATGGCAGTAAAAGACTCTGACAAAGAAGACTCCGAAGAAGAATATGAAGAAGCCGAAAAATAATTCGAATAAGAAATTGAAGAAGCAAAAGTCGACTTTCGAGAAGAATTAAAGTGTGTCATTGAAGTTATCAAAAGACAAAAGAACAAGAACAAGAAACTACAAGCAGAACTAGACAGGAAAGAATACACTCAAGAACTAGGAAAAATGAACACAAAATTGAAAGTTCAAATAGAAGAAGATAAAAGAATTGAAGAAGCACTCAAAGAACAACTAGAAGAAAAGGACATGATCATTGAAAACTTGGAAGCAGAGATTGTAACATTAAGAAAGGATATTCAAAAGAAAAATATGAAGAATAGCTCAAAAGTTTTGGATGACATTATCAGCAGTCAAAAATCCCATTTTGACAAGACCGGACTTGGATAATATCAGACAGAAAAGGGATCAAGATCCAAAACAATAGAGAAAGAAACCTATCCAAAAAGCTACGCAGAAACAATCAAAGGGAATAGGAAGATATACAAAGAAGATAATAGGGACACTCCTCCACCAAGAACATTGATATTTCAGAATCAACAAACGATAGATAAGCCTCAAGAAAAAGAAGGATTCACAAGAGCACTTCCTTTCAGAAGATCCTCAACTCCCAAGTATCAAACTATATTTTTCGGTTTATGTTATGCATGTAATAATTTTGGACATAAAGCTGTGAATTGTAGAGCTAACAATAGGAACAACAACAACTTTGAGAGTTATACACAAAGGGGTTATTCAAGAAGGTCTAGTGAAACACAGAGAAGAAATTACAATAGGTTTGAATCCTTGAGAAATGAAGTATAATGCTACAAATGTAACAATTTTGAACATGTGACCAAAGAGTCCAAAATGAAAATCCCTCGTAAAGAACCTCAACAGAACAACAATAGTCACAAACAAGAACCACAGAAAAGGACATGGATAAGAAAGAAAGATCAGTATAACAATGAATAATGCACACTCATTCTACAAGATAAGTAGAAGAAACATGGTTGGTATGTTGATAGTGGGTGTTCAAAACACATGACAGGTGATAGAGACAAGTTTCTTACATTACGAAAAGAAACAGATGGATCAGTCTCCTTCGGAAATGATGATTCAGCTAAAATCATTGGAAAAGGCATAGTCTGAATTGGGAACAAGAATGAAAAGGCAGAAAACGTTCTAATAGTAGAATATATGAAACATAATTTTCTAAGTGTGAGTAAAATGTGTTACCAAGGTCATTAAGTTACTTTTGATTCACAAAAGTGTGAGATAATAAAATAAGGTTCAGGGAAATTGGTCGCTACAGCTGCAAGAACTTCAAGCAACATATATGTGTTAAGTGAAATTGGAAATGAAAAATGTTGTCTAGGAAAGGAAGATGAAATTTGGCTATGGCATAGACGAATGGGTCACATAAATTTTGATAACCTTATCAAAGTCATCAAAAGAGAAGCAGTCGGAGAAATTCCCAAGATCACGAAACCAACCAACACTTTATGCAAGCATTGTCAACAAGGAAAGCAAACAAAGTCCAGGTTCAAATCAAAGGAATATTCAACGACAATACCACTGGAAATTGTTCATACTGATCTAGTTGGACCAACTAAAACAAATGGATTAAAAGGTGAGAAACACTTTATGTTGTTAGTTGATGATTATACAAGAATGACTGCAGTTTTCTTTCTCAAGGATAAGTCAGAAGCTTTTGAAAACTTCATGATCTACAAGGAAATGGTTGAAAATGAAATGGATTAAAAAATAAAATGCTTGAGATATGATAATGGAGGAGAGTTCACCTCAAAGGAGTTTGTGGACTACTGCAACAATCATGGAATAAAAAGGCAATTCTTCCTTGCTAGGACATCTCAACAGAATGAATTTGTAGAAAGAAAGAACAAGACAGTACAGGAAATGGCTCAAACAATGCTAATGGATTCAAAATTGATAGATATTTTTTTGACATAGGTAGTGCATATGACAGTTCACATTCAAAATAGAGTAATTCTCACGTTGGCATAGGGGCAGACCCAGGGTTCAATTCTACAACAACACACCAACAAATCCCTAACTACCGGCCCTTTCGGCAACACCTGGGAAGCAAATGAAGTCTCACCTGAGGTAGAGGCAGGGGTAGTTGCATGAGTTAGATGTCTATAACCTTAGCTGGGAAATGGATCTATGATTGTATTACTTAATAAAGCACTTAGCACTGTCAGTTCATCAATATGTAACTAATATCTACTCTACGGATCAAATAGAGCATCGCAACACTTACTCAGATATGATGTATCTAAGCACTTAGCATAAAGAAATAGATCAGATCTAACAGATTCAAGAACTAAGCACATTCATATAGGTCAGATCTAGCATTCATATACATCATTAGCACAAAGCATGAGCAGATTCATCTATCTCTTATCAAATCACTTAGCAATAGAAAACATAAACACATCGAGACAAAGAACAAAACAGGACAACACAATATTTACGTGGTTCACCCCCACCCTGGGGCTACGTCCACCAACTCTTATTCTTTATTGTCTTCATTCAATCGGTTACATGCACAGAGCTATCAAAACCCTAATCTTCCAAGGACAATAGATCTATGCACCTCTCTAGATCCTCCTTCCTCACGTTGTAGCACAAATCCTTCCACAGTCTATTACAACCACTTGCACTTAGATCTGCAAGCCTCTCATAGTTATGCACAAAAAATTTGCAATCCTTCAGTCACATAGATCTAGAACATATCTCATCGACCCTTCTTACATTGCCTGGATATCTATTTATACATTACAAAAAAGGCTTAATCATGGATAAACCCATGGGCCAACATCCCATTCTCGTTGCATATTCCCAAAAACCCAAAAAGGACCCAAAAAGGGGTCCATATCCCGTGATCTTTGCTTTGTCTTGTTCTTCTCCTTCGACAGGCTATCGAAGTCCCAAAATAGGTCAACATGACCAAGAATCTCCCAAAACTTGGTCAAGGGCCAATAGGCCCCCAACAGTCACATGTGACTCATCCCGAGTCACTCTGGTCTGGGTAGTTCTACTTCAAAAGCCTCAAGCTTGGCTCGAGCTTCTTCGACTTGCTGCTGTGCAATGACCTCTTTCTCAGCAAACTCCTGGATCATTGCGTCGTTCACGAGCCCTTCTAGGCCTTGTTCTACTACATTGACAACCTTCTCTGGCTCGGCTCCTCGACTTTCAACCTATATAAACAATTGTCATGCCTTATCTTGTACTAGTTGGAGTTGTTGAGTTACTTCCATAACTCTACTTTGAATCATATGGATCTGTTATTGGGCGGTGCGTTTCTCTTGAGACCACTTCATTCTTTCTATGGCTGACAGATCTTTCAGCTACGCCTGTAGTGTGTCTTCGTGATGCTTCGCTTCCTGGAGCTGGAACTCGAGTTCCTGCAACTCTGAATTCTCGGTGAGGTTCTCATATGTTTGGGCGTTGTGGGTACTCATTTGCTTGCACTCCAAGGAAAGGGATTTTAGTCTGTCAACTGCGTTGTGGGTAGTTTCTTCCCTTAGGTCCCTTACGTCTTGCGGTGTCTCGGGCATAGTGTGGAGCTCCAAGTCTGATATGTGTTGTTGGAGGTGTTGGATCACTTCTGCGAGTTGTTCTACTTGCTTCCTGACTTGATCTTCCACCTTGATTTTACGACTATCACAGAGTGAAATTCTCTATTGACCGCTTCCTTCACTTCAAGTTGCTCTGCTAGAAACTGTTCCTTTCCTTTTTGTAGTTGTGATTTTTCTTCATCGAACTTTGCTTGGAGGGAAATATTTTCCTATTTTGCAGCTCAAAATTGTTTGACAAGTACTCCCTGTACTTGCATCAAATCCTGAGTGGCTTTCTCTATTTCCTCTTGTGCTCATAAAAGGCGAGCTTTGACTATATCAACAAGTTGTTGGAGTTGAGCTAGCTCATCTCCCATTTCTGGTGTTCACAATGATAGAGGCGTAGTGGAGACTACGTGGCTAGACTATAGTTCTTGTTGCACCCTTTAGAAATCGAATTCAATTTGATTGTACATCTCCTCCTGCTTAGCTTCTTGCTTCTCTTCTATCTCCAATGAAGCATCATTCATGGCTACTACGATGAAATAAAAATCATCAAGAGTGAGTGTCATCCACATCTTGGTTACAACGGGCTTTGGTTTCTTCCGGGAAGAAGGCTTCAGGGGCGGAACCTTCCTTTTCTTCGAGGGGTCCTCCTCCTCTCTGGGTGATGTTACTTCGCCTCTGTTCTATTCAACTTCTATGTCATATATCTATTCACCATCACCCCCTTGCTCCGATGATATGGAAGCAGTCTTCACTGAGGCACTGCTTAAATATTGTACTTCTTCGGTCTTCTTTGTCTTGCTAGGTCTAGGTGTATCTTGCGTAGTTTCTGGGATGTCTATGTCGGATATCTCCACAGGGTCTGTTGGAATAAGGAGGTCTGTCGACCATTCCTTGGTGATCTCCTCCAAGTCCTCCTCTGTCATCTTGTAGTAGGACTGCAGTTGTTTCTTATGGCCATCGACGCACACTGTAATATAAATAAAATGTCGATCAACGTTGAATTTCATGAAAGGTAGGAACCTATGTAGATTATTCAGAGTCATGTGAGGATCGGACTAGATGGTTGTCTTCAGTTGGTTGTAGTATGTATGGAACATGACATTTGATTTCCATTTCTTATTCATGTCACTTGAGTACCACAATGTACTAAAATTCGTGACCAGTGGTTTGAAAGGTTCAATGTCTGGGAAGGTCGCACCTTCCGGCATCTCCCAGGCAATAAAAGCGATCAGGATCAATAGCCAGCTAAAATGAAATTTGTACCCTTGATCTCGGGCTTCTCTACAATTGAGTTCTAACTAGTTTACCAAGTACTTCGCCCAATTTATTTGTAGGCCCTTTGCGCACTTCTTTGCGAGGTCGACTACAAAGTCGGTGACTTGGGTCGGTCAGTTCTTTTGCACTAACTTCCCTACAATCAACTGACAGGTGAGGCACACTGTGTCACTCTGGATAGAAGCTACCTTGTAGCCTCGCGTGCCCTTCTTGACATTTCCATACGTGTCCTTTATCCTTTGAGCTAGAGCGTGATCCATGGTTTTTCTAGGGTAAAACTCCTGTGGATCAGGTCCTTGCATTATTAATCCTGTGATCTGATTGATCAATGTCTGATCAATGGTGATATGATAGTTTAACCACAAATAATCGCCATGGCAACAAGAAAGCAGTAGCTTGACACAAGCATTGACCTCCTGGTGTCTTCCTAAGTGTGGTATCTTCATAACGTTCAACAGGGCGGACTGCGCGAGGTTATGGGTCCATGACTGAGGGACGATCTTTGAGTTTTTTCCTTTAGTTCTATTCAAATACTTATGTGGGGCAAGCATGTTATAGACTTTGCGATCTCCAAGGTTGAAGTCTCTAAACTTCAATGCCACAATCTTATCTTGGTCTGCTCAAACTACACATATCCTCTTCAGGAGCTACACTGTAACCAAGGTGTATTCTAAATCTCGAGGCACGTTGTCTCAATTTACTGCTCAAAGGTGGAATATAGGTGGGTAATATACTTAGGATCAATTTCGCATTCACCAGATCATCCCTATGCTTAGTTCACTTCTCATCTAATGGTCGAGATGGTATGGCTCAAGAAGTGGATGGAGAGGCTGACAGTCCTCTCATCGACAATGCTTGCACACCCATAGACAATCCTCTCTCCAACATGACTCTTTCAGTCATCAATTCGAGGAGTACTTATGTCATTGATTCTTCAACTATGGTAAGCTCATCAAACATATGTTCTCGGGATTAATTATATTGGGTTCAAGATTAACTCAGACATTGTAATGAAACAGATAGAAACAAGGCAATGATCATTGATGGCACGATGCTCGTACATACCCCGTAGAGTGTCTTGCGCCTGACCTCCCGGTCTTAAGGATCGATCAATTTTCCTCTGCTGAGCCGAAGCGGCTCTTTAGATCCATTGCTAGAATCCTCTGCTAAAACCCGATCCACAGGTCCTTTCTTCACCCTCACAGCCTTTCCGCACTTCACCGTGACCTTTCCCCAACTTAATATCAGGGTTCAGGGTTTCAAACTTTCCGCTGTCAAGAGTTCACTGTACTCTTCAATCCCCGATCATTGATGAGCTCTCTGCCCAGCCTTAGCCCCTCTGGCTATGCCCTTGGGTCCATGCGACCTCCTTCCATAAGACCGCAGCCTTACCTCTCGTTGGGTTTTCGTACTTTTCGATGCCAAATTGAAAACGTCCTTTGGATCCACGATCCTCCGATTCCCAACACGCTTTAAAATTAGCTAGCCCTCTTGGCTAAGCCCTGGTTCATGTCACCCTCACCCCATGACCATAACCTTAACCCTCGTCGGGGTTTCAGGGTTTGCGATGAAAAAATACATACGCCCACGGGATTCCCAACTCTCCGCTACACTGACAACTGACTTCCACTATGACTCTTTCCTTAGCCCTGATGTGGTGACAGCTGTCACCCACTGATCGGGGTTTTGCGTTTCGCGATTCCAAAGTGTACAAACAACTTTTCACCGGGGTCTCTGATATCCCGATGAACCAAACTTCTATGGACGGCTTCCCTGTCAGCCCTTTCCCGATGACATCGATCTCCTCCACGCATCCCTTCCAGATGGACAGTCTCGATTCCTCCAGGATTTCGAGACTTACGATGTCCAAATTTTCTTGTCCTGAGGAACTCCGATTTCCCGATGACTACTATGCTGACTCTCTTCGGATCTCTGACACCCGTCCCTCTAAACGGATGGCTCAGATTATGTCGGGGTTTTCGACCTGGATTTCCCCGATCTCTTGTCCATGGGAATGTCGATTTCCCAGTACACATCAATATCGACGGACGCTCGATCTCCACCACGTGTCCTCTACTAACGGATAGTCCAGATCCTCCAGGTGTTTCGAGACTTGCGATGTCTCAATTCTCACGGCCTCGAGAATCTCGATTTCCCGAGTGTCGATATCCCGATGGCTCCACCTCGTACAACTCCTGCCCAATCTAACGACTGATAGGAATTCTGCTCCATATCTAACGGCCTCAGATCCATTCTTCTACACTCTCACCCCTCCGCTTAAACTTTATGCATCTTCTCCCGATCCAACAGCTGACGAGATTTCTGAATGAGATCCGATGGTTGACGGTCTCCTCCCTCTGTAGGCTCCTCCTGAGCTCCTCTTGGACGTGGAAATAAACAGTCTAGATCTCTCTCCTCCGTCGATCCGACATCCGCTATACTCTCACCTGAGCTTCCTGTGCGCTTTCCTTCTTTGCACTTGGAAGAATTCCAAGTCTTCCAAAGGCCTCGACCTTTTCTTCTTTCCTCCTCTGCAAACTCCTCAACCCTGAGCTTTGTTGCACGTATAAGAACGTTGTTACTGCTGAGATTTTATAAACTCTGAACTCCTCCAGTGAGTTCTTCAACCTCTGCACTCCTTGCAGCTCGACTCTGTGCGTGAAAGAACTCTCTCTCCTGATATTTTCCTTCTACTCAAGAAACCTCTTGCTAAGCCTTTTCAGGGTGTTCAGCAACCCAGTGAAGTTCCCTCAGTGGATTCTTCCTTCAGTTCACATAACTCAAAGAGTTCTTTCCTCTTCTGTGCATGAATGCACACTAACTCAATGCCCACCTGGCAGAGTTTCCTCTCACAGAACGTTGAGCAGTTCTGTTTCCCCTGTGCACCTATGCACTTTCTCAATGCCCTACTGGTAGATCTCTCAGAATCCTTCCTCTTAAGAAATCATAGCGGAGTTCTTCTCCAACACAACCCGTGCGTATGCTCAATGCCCACTTGGCAGAGCTCTATAGAATTCATAGTAGAATTTTGTCTGCAACTGTGTCTCTCTTACACAACCTTGCATCCAAGGTATTCAACAACCTTGAGGTCTTCTCCTCCTGAGTTGATCATACTAGTTCCTGTGCCGTAGCATGTCTTTGTCTGAACCCACAGTATTCAGAAGTGCATCCTCAGTGCACTAGTATTCAGAGACCGCAGTACTCTGTCATGCCCTCCTGGCATGAAACCTCAAAGACCTTCGCCTGAAATCAAACACACTCTTCTAGAATGCATCAACAACCATACATTCACAACACACATAGAGAACACACACAGACATCCATATGACACAGAACATGTGCAGGAAAAACTGCTTCTGTTTTATATTAACAATGGCAAATGCCTATTTGTACAAGGTGTTCTTGAGCTCTCTCTGGCTCTACAACTCAACCTCTCTTCCTCCTTCCTAACTCACTAACTCTTGAAATGAGATATGAAAATCTCTTTTACCTGAGGGGCTCATTGAGCGCTTCCCCCCAACCTACCTACCCTATTCAATTACAATAAATGGCTGTCTAGTCCAGCATTTGGATCTAGATCTCAGCCGATCTAGCATTAAATCCGATCTACATAACGCCTGCACAAAGGCATGGCTTCCTGGCTCAATAGCCTAAAACATTAATTACATTCAATTCAGATTTTAAATGAGGACTGTGCCTCCCTTCAGCTTTGAATGCATGCGTGCTAACGTGGTTGGCTGGATGGCTGGGTGACGTGGAGAGATGCTCCTGCATCAAACTCCTTAGCTGCAAAATCATGAGCTCCTACTCATGCGCTTCCCCTCTAAGTGGTTGGAAATCCTCCTGGATCCCAAACAAATATCTGGAGCTTCCCATCTACTCCATCCTACTGCTGTTGTTGTTTCTGCTGCGTCGTTGTTGTTGCTTCCTTTCTGCTCAGCCTCTCCTCGCTGGCAGTTTCTACTGACCTCAACATCAACCTTCTAATCTCTTCGATCGTTGTATCTAGTTGCTCCAGTGACTGGTCCTGCTCATGCAGTCTCCTTAGCTGCAATAATTTTTGGCACATGGGAAGATCATCATGATCTCCCATGCCTACTTCTTCATCTTCATTGGTGTCCTCAAGTTGCCACTCTGCTGCAGACTTCAACTCTGCAGTCTCCCTTTGAATGATTGGTTTTTCAGTCACCTTCCCTGAAAGTTCAACTTCTGTTAGTTCTCTTGCTGGCCCTGGATTGTTCAGCCAATTCTCCAGCATCTCTAGCTCCATCTCCCATGGAGTGATAACTTTACCTGCCTGCTCCTTGGCTTCCTTTGCTACTAGCTCCAATGCTACAGCTCTTTCAGCTTCCCGGCTGAATATGTTGAAACAATCCTCAGAATGCTCATTTTCTTCTTCTTCTTGGGCAACTTCCAAAGTCTTCTTCAATTCCTCCTTGACTGTCATCATCCGCTGAGACTGTTCTGCTGCTGCACCATCTGCAACACAATTTTTTGCCTCTTCCTGGGCACATGGTAGGAATACTCCAATCCCCCCAATCATCAGAATATCATCCTGATCTTCCTCTTCTGTCAGTTTCATCTGTTGATCCAAGTCCATCTGCACTGTCAGCTCCGCTGGGTGATTCCAACTGACTTCTGAGTTTATGAGACCCACAGATAGTCTCATTTGTTCATCCCTGCCCACCTGGAAATATAGGATGCTTCCGCTGCCCTCCTGGCAGACTATGATATCAACCGATCCCATCTTCATCAGCACTCCTTGCTAAATTGAACTCACCTCCGAGTCCATGAGACTTCCAGATAGTCTCAAACTTTCATCTCTGCCCACCTAGAAATCTGAGATGCTTCTGCTGCCCTCCTGGCAGTTTGTGAGATCTCGCGGTGATCTCAATTCATTGCCCAGTTGGCAATGTGAAACTCCCTGGCTATCCTCCTGACAGTCTGTGAGATCCCGCAGTGATCTCAATCTGTTTCCCTCCTGGAAATCTGGAATTTCTTCTCTTCCCTCCTGGCAGTCCTTGAGATCCTCAGCTAATCCCAATTTATCCTCTTCATCATTGAGACCTCTTCCAGTCTCTGGTTCACAGTCATAAATCATCTTTTCCTCTGTGGCCTTGAGGTTTTCAACATACTTCAACCATTCCTTTAACAACCTGCACTAGCCTCTGACCATCAACTCCTTAACTGGCCATTTTTCTTTTGCCTTCTTCATGGGAAATTCACGCATCCATCTCCTCCTCCTATCCTGCCGCATTCGCAGTTCGAGCTTCTCTATGTCTGCACTTAATTCATAGAGATCTCTATCCATTTATTTATCCATTTCCGTGAGATTTTCTGCCTTTCTTTTCTTCCTCCCAGCATGCCTATGGTATTCAGTAACCATGGTGCTGTCTCTATTTTCCTTCCTAGCAAATCTACTACTGTCACTCTACATCTTGAGTGTGTCCAGCTTCATCTTACAATCCTACTGACTGTATATGGACTGCTGGCTACCTGCAAAGAAGTCATTACAGAGTCCTCCAACTCTCTGTCTTCTTTCACCTACAATATGCAGATGAAATTCCTTCTCTGATACCACTTGATAGCACGACGGTCCTACATACCCCACAGGGTCTCTTGCGCCTGACCTCCCAGTCTTAAGGATCGATCAATTTTCCTCTGTTGAGACGAAGTGACTCTTTAGATCCCTTGCTGGAATCCTCTGCTAAAACCTGATCCACAGGTCCTTTCTTCACCCTCACGACCTTTCCGCACTTCATCGTGACCTTTCCCCGACTTAATATCGGGGTTTGGGGTTTCAGACTTTCCGCTGTCAAGAGTTCACTGTAGTCTTCAATCCCCTATCACCGATGAGCTCTCTGCCCAAACTTATCCCCTCTCTCTATGCCCTTGGGTCCATGAGACCTCCTTCCATAAGACCACATCCTTACCTCTCGTCGGGGTTTCAAACTTTTCGATGCCAAATTGCAAACATCCTTTGGATCCACGATCCTCTGATTCTCGACACACTTTAAACTTAGCTAGCCCTCCTGGATCAGCCCTGGTCTACATGACCATCACCCCGTGACCACAACCTTAATTCTCGTTAGGGTTTCAGGGTTTGCGATGCCAAAATACATATGCCCATGGGATTCCCGACTCTTCGCTGCACTGACAGCTGGATTCCACTATGGCTCTTTCCTTAGCCCTGATGTGTTGACAGCTGTCCCCCACTGACCAGGGTTGTGCGTTTCGTGATTCCAAATTGTACAAACAACTTGTCACCAGGATCTTCGATATCCCAATGAACCAAACTCCGATGGACGACTTCCCTGTCATCCCTTTCCCAATGACGTCGATCTCCTCCACGCGTCCCTTCCACATGGATGGTCTTGATTCCTACGGGATTTCCATACTTACGATGTCCAAATTTTCTTGTCATCAGGAACTTCGATTTCCCGATGATTTCTATGTCGACTCTCTTCGGATCTCTGACACCTGTCCCTCTGAACGGACGACTCAGATTATTCCAGGGTTTTCAACCTGGATTTCCCCGATCTCTTGTCCATGAGAATGCCGATTTCCTGGTGCGCCTCAATACCGACGGGTGCTCGATCTTCGCCACGTGTCCTCTGCTAACAGACGGTCCAGATCCTCCCGATGTTTTGAGACTTGCGATGTCTCAATTCTCATGGCCTCGAGAATCTCGATTTCCCGAGTGTCGATATCTCGATGGCTCCACCTCGTACAGCTCCTGCCCAATATGACGACTGACGAGATTTATTCTCCTGATCTGACGGCCTCAGATCCGATCTTCTGTGCGCTCACCCCTGCACTTAAAATTTGCGCATGTTCTCCCGATCCAACGGCTGACGGGATTTCTAAATGAGATCCGACAGCTGACGGTATCCTCCCTCTGTAGGCTCCTCTTGAGCTCCTCCTGGACATGGAAATCAACGGTCCAGATATCTCTCCTCCATCGATCTGATGGTCGTTGTGCTCTCACCTGAGCTTCCTGTGTGCTTTCCTTCTCTGCACTTGGAAGAATTCCAAGTCTTCGAAAGGCCTCGACCTTTGCTTCTTTCCTCCTCTATGAACTCCTCAACCCTAAGCTTCACTGTGCGTATAAGAATGCTGTTACTCCTAAGCTTTTATAAACTCCGAACTCCTCCAGTGAGTTGTTCAGCCTCTGCACTCCTTGCAGCTCGACTCTGTGTGTGAAAGCACTCTCTCTCCTGAGATTTTCCTTCTACTCAAGAAACCTCTTGCTGAGCCTTTTCAGGGTGTTCAGCAACCCACTGAAGTTCCCTCAGTGGATTCTTCCTTTAGTTCACAGAACTCAAATATTTCTTTCCTCTTCTATGCTTGAATGCACACTAACTCAATCCCCACCTAGAAGAGTTTCCTCTCACAGAACGTTCAACAGTTCTGTTTCCTCTGTGCACCTATGTAATTGCTCAATGCCATCCTGTTAGAGCTCTCATAATCCTCAGTGATTCTAGTCCTCTTAAGACTTCACAGCAGAGATCTTCTCCAACGCAACCCATGCGTATGCTCAATGCCCACTTGGCAGAGCTCTATAGAATTCACAGCAAAATTTTAACTGCAACTGTGTCTCTCCTACACAGCCTTGCTTCCAAGGTATTCAACAACCTTGAGGTATTCTCCTCCTGAGTTGATGATTCCAATTCTTGCGCCGCAGCACGTCTTTGTCTGAACCTGTAGTATTCAGAAGTGCATCCTCAGTGCACCATTATTCAGAGACTGTAATACTCTGTCACACCCTCCTAGCATGAAAACTCAAAGACCTTCGCCTGAAATCAAAGACACTCCTGCAGAATGCATCAACAACCATACATTCACGACACACATAGAGAACACACACGGACATCCATATGACACAGAACATGTGCAGGAAAAACTACTTCTGTTTTATATTAACAATGGAAAATGCTTGTTTGTACAAGGTGTTCTCGAGCTCTCTCTGGCTCTACAACTCAACCTCTCTTCCTCCTTCCTAACTCACTAACTCTCGAAATGAGATATGAAAATCTCTTTTACCTGAGGGGCTCATCGAGCGCTTCCCTCCAACCTACCTACCCTATTCAATTACAATAAATGGCTATCTAGTCCATCATCTGGATCTATATCTCAGCCGATCTAGCATTAAAGCTGATCTACCGAACGCCTGCACAAAGGCATGGCTTCCTAGCTCAACAGCCTAAAAAATTAATTACATTCAATTCAGATTTTAAATGAGGACTGCACCTCCCTT
Source organism: Picea abies (assembly GCA_900067695.1). Taxonomy (NCBI): domain Eukaryota; kingdom Viridiplantae; phylum Streptophyta; class Pinopsida; order Pinales; family Pinaceae; genus Picea; species Picea abies. The sequence continues at coordinate 15,111 of CBVK0100352822.1, forward strand.
AAGCTTTGAATGCATGCACGTTGATGCGGTTGGCTGGCTAGCTGAATGAAGTGGAGAGATGCTCCTGCATCAAACTCCTCAACTACAAAATCATGAGCTCCTGCTTATGTGCTTCCCCTCTAAGCAGTTGGAAATCCTCCTAGATCCTAAACAAATATCTGGAGCTTCCCATCTGCTCCATCCTACTGCTGTTGTTGTTTCTACTGTGCCTCTGCTGTTGCTTCCTTTCTTCTTAGCCTCTTCTTGCTGGCATTTTCTGCTGACCTCAACATCAGCCTTCTGATCTCTTCAATCGTTGTATCTAGCTGCTCCAGTGACTGGTCCTGCTCATGCAGTCTCCTCAGCTGCAATAACTTTTGGCACATGGGTAGATCATCATGATCTCCCATGCCTCCTTCTTCATCTTCATCGGTGGCCTCAAGTTTCCACTCTGCTGTAGACTTCAACTCTGCAGTCTCCCTTTGACTGACTGGCTGTTCAGTCACCTTCCCTGACAGTTCAACTTCTGCCAGTTCTCTTGCTGGCCCTGGATTGTTCAGCCAATCCTCCATCATATCTAGCTCCATCTCCCATGGAGTGATAACTTTAACTTATTTCTCCTTGGATTCATTTGCTTCTAGCTCCAATGCTATAGCTCTTTCAGCTTCCTGGCTGAATATGTTGAAACACTCCTCAGAATGCTCGTTTTCTTATTCTGCTTGGGCAGCTTCCAAAGTTTGCTTCAATTCCTCCTTGACTGTCATCATCCACTGAGACTGTTCTGCTGCTGCACCATATGAAACACAAATTTTTTCCTCCTCCTGGGCACCTAGTAGGAATACTCCAATCCCCCCAATCATCAGAATATCATCCTGATCTTCCTCTTCTATCAGTTGCATCTGCTGATCCAAGTCCATCTACTCTGTCAGGTCCCCTAGCTAATTCCAAATCACTTCTGAGTTTATGAGACCCACAGATAGTCTCATATGCATATCCCTGCCCACCTGGCAAGATGGGATGCCTCCCTTGCCCTCCTGGAAGACTATGAGATCAACCGATCCCTCCTCCGATTCCCGAGGGGCTTTAAACTCAGCTAGCCCTCCTGGCTTGGCCCTGGTCCACATGACCGTCACCCCGTGACCACAACCTTAACCCTCATCAGGGTTTCGGGGTTTGCGATGCCAAAATACATACGCCCACAGGATTCCCAACTCTCTGCTGCACTAACAACTGGCTTCCACTACGGCTCTTTCCTTAGCCCTGATGTGGTGACATCTGTCCCCCACTAATCAGGGTTTCTCGTTTCGCGATTCCAAAGTGTACAAACAACTTGTCATCGAGATCTCCAATATCCCAATGAACCAAGCTCCGATGGACGGCTTCCCTGTCGGCCCTTTCCCGATGACGTCGATCTCCTCCACACGTCCCTTCCAGATGGACGGTCTCGATTCCTCCGGGAGTTTGAGACTTACGATGTCCAAATTTTCTTGTCCTTAGGAACTCCAATTTCCTGATGACTGCTATACCGACTCTCTTCGGATCTCTGACACCTGTCCCTCTGAATGGATGACTCAAATTATGCCAGGGTTTTCGACCTAGATTTCCCCAATCTCTTGTCCACGCGAATGTCGATTTCTCGATGCACCTCAATACCAACGGGCTCTCGATCTCCGCCACGTGTCCTCTGCTAATGGACGATCCAGATCCTCCTGGTGTTTCGAGACTTGTGATGTCTCAATTCTCACGGCCTCGAGAATCCCGATTTCCCGAGTGTCGATATCCCAATGGCTCCACCTCGTACAACTCCTACCCAATCTGATGACTGACAGGATTTCTTCTCCAGATCTGATGGCCCCAGATCCATTCTTCTGTGCGCTCACCCCTGCGCTTAAACTCTGCGCATCTTCTCCCGATCCAACGGCTGATGGGATTTTTGAATGAGATCCGACGACTGACGGTCTCCTCCCTCTGTAGGCTCCTCCTGAGCTCCTCCTGGACGTGGAAACCAACGGTCTAGATCTCTCTCCTCCGTTGATCCGATGGCCGCTGTGCTCTCACCTGAGCTTCGTGTGCACTTTCCTTCTCTGCACTTGGAAGAATTCCAATTCTTCCAAAGGCCTCGACCTTTGCTTCTTTCCTCCTTTGTGAACTCCTCAACCCTGAGCTTCGCTGCGCATATAAAAACGTTCTTACTCCTGAGCTTTTATAAACTCCAAACTCCTCTAGCGAGTTCTTCAGCCTCTTCACTCCTTCCAGCTCGACTCTGTGCATGAAAGCACTCTCTCTCCTGAGCTTTTCCTTCTACTCAAGAAACCTCTTGCTGAGCCTTTTCAGGGTGTTCAGCAAACCAGTGAAGTTCCCTCAGTGGATTCTTCCTTTATTTCACAGAACTCAAATATTTCTTTCCTCTTCTGTGCCTAAATTCACACTAACTCAACGCCCACCTGGCAGAGTTTCCTCTCACAGAACGTTCAAAAGTTCTGTTTCCTATGTGCACCTATGCACTTGCTCAATTCCCTCCTGGTAGAGCTCTCAGAATCCTCAGTGATTCTGGTCCTCTTAATAACTCACAACAAAGTTCTTCTCCAACGCAACTCATGCGTATGCTCAATGCCCACTTGGCAGAGCTCTACAGAATTCACAGCAAAATTTTGTCTGCAACTGTGTCTCTCCTACACAGCCTTGCCTCCAAGTTATTCAACAACCTTGAGGTCTTCTCCTCCTGAGTTGATGATTCCAGTTCCTGTGCCGTAGCATGTCTTTGTCTGAACCTGCAGTATTCAAAAGTGCATCCTCAGTGCACCGGTATTCAGAGACCACAGTACTCTGTGATGCCCTCCTGGCATGAAACCTCAAATACCTTCACCTGAAATCAAACACACTCCTGCAGAATGCATCAACAACCATACATTCACAACACACATAGATAACACACACAGACATCCATATGAAACAGAACATGTGCAGGAAAAACTACTTCTATTTTATATTAACAATGGCAAATGCATGTTTGTACAATGTGTTCTCGAGCTCTCTCTGGCTCTACAACTCAACCTCTCTTCCTCCTTCCTAACTCACTAACTATCGAAATGAGATATGAAAATCTCTTTTACCTGAGGGGCTCATCGAGCACTTCCCTCCAACCTACCTACCCTATTCAATTACAATAAATGGCTGTCTAGTCCAGCATCTGGATCTAGATCTCAACCGATCTAGCATTAAAGTCGATCTACCTAAGGCCTGCACAAAGGCATGGCTTCCTGGCTCAACAGCCTAAAACATTGATTACATTCAATTCAAATTTTAAATGAGGATTGTGCCTCCCTTCATATTTGAATGCATGCGCATTGATGCGGCTGGCTAGCTGGCTGGATGATGTGGAGAGATGCTCTTGCATCAAACTCCTCAGCTGCAAAATCATGAGCTCCTGCTAATGTGCTTCCCCTCTAAGTAGTTGGAAATCCTCCTAGATCCCAAACAAATATACGGAGCTTCCCATCTGCTCCATCATGTTCCTGCTGTTGTTTCTGTTGCGCCGCTGCTACTGCTTCCTTTCTGCTCAGCCTCTCCTCACTGGCAGTTTCTGTTGACCTCAACATCAACCTTCTGATCTCTTCGATCACTTTATCTAGCTTCTCCAATGACTGGTCCTGCTCATGCAGTCTCCTCAACTGGAATAATTTTTGGCACATGGGCAGATCATCATGATCTCCCATGCCTCCTTCTTCGTCTTCATCGGTGGCCTCAAGTTGCCACTCCGCTGCAGACTTCAACTCTGCAGTCTCCCTTTGAATGACTGGCTGTTCAGTCACCTTCCCTGACAGTTCAACTTCTGTCAGTTCTCTTGCTGGCCCTGGATTGTTCAGCCAATCCTCCTGCATCTCTAGCTCCATCTCCCATGGAGTGATAACTTTACCTGCCTGCTCCTTGGCTTCCTTTGCTGCTAGCTCCAATGCTACAAATCTTTCAGCTTCCTGGCTGAATATGTTGAAACACTCCTCAGAATGCTCATTTTCTTCTTTTGCTTGGGCAGCTTCCAAAGTCTGCTTCAATTCCTCCTTGACTGTCATCATCCGCTGAGACCGTTCTGCTGCTGCACCATCTGCAACACAAATTTATGCCTCCTCCTGGGCACATGGTAGGAATACTCCAATCCCCCCAATCATCAAAATATCATCCTGATCTTCCTCTTCTGTCAGTTGCATATGTTGATCCAAGTTCATCTGCTCTGTCATCTCCCCTGGCTGATTCCATCTCACTTCTGAGTTTATGAGACCCACAGATAGTCTCATCTTCTCATCCCTGCCCACCTAGAAATATGGGATGCTTCCGTTTCCCTCCTAGCAGACTATGAGATCAACCGATCCCATATTCATCATCACTCCTTGCTGAATTGAACTCACCTCCGAGTCCATGAGACTTCCAGATAGTCTCAAACTTTCATCTCTGCCCACCTAGCAATATGAGATGCTTCCATTGCCCTGTTGGCAGTCTGTGAGATCACGCAGTGATATCAATTCATTTCCCAGCTGGAAATGTGAAACTCCCTGGCTATCCTCTTGACAGTCTGTAAGATCCCGCAGTGATCTCAATTTGTTGCCCTCCTGGCAATCTAGAATTTCTTCTCTTCCCTCCTGGTAGTCCTTGAGATCCTCAGTTGATCCTAATTTATCCTCTTCATCATCGAGACCTCTCCCAGTCTCTGGTTCACATTCATAAATCATCTTTTCCTCTGTGGCCTTAAGGTTTTCAACATACTTCAACCATTCCTTTAACAGCTTGCGTTGGCCTTTGACCATCAACTCCTTGAATGGCCATTTGATTTTGCCTTCTTCATGGGCAATTCACGCATCCATCTCCTCCTCCTATCCTTCCACATCCGCAGTTCGAGCTTCTCTATGTCTTCTTTTAATTCATAGAGCTCTCTATCCCTTTCTTTATCCATTTCCGTGAGATTTTCTACCTTTCTTTTCTTCCTCCTAGCATGCCTATGGTCTTCAGTAACCATGGTGCTGTCTCTATTTGCCTTCCTAGAAAATCTACTGCTGTCACTCTGCATATTGAGTGTGTCCAACTTCATCTTACAGTCCTGTTGTTATTGGATAAATCCGTAGGTGCGGACACTAACCGATCTCCCTAGATCCACTTGGATCTAGAACAAAACAGGACAGAACATGATGCCTTCCTTAAGTTTTAGATATTGAATTTACTAACTAAAGAGGGATGAGTGACATACCGTTTAAATGTCACTTCCTCTCACCATCGCTATCCTAGCTCCATTCCAATGCTCAAATAATGATGAACCTTCAAAATAACGCAACCAACCAAAGTGATAGCAATAGAATAAACTCAATATAAACCTATGTATGTGATCAAGGAATCATACAATAAAACACAACAAGCTTTATA